>QAOC01019938.1:0-159824 GCA_003255005.1 Begonia fuchsioides
TATTACTTGGTTATTTGATTGGATTTTATGGATATACTGAGTTGGATTTGATATTCTCAATTAGAACACAATAATGATGAGAATTATTTTTTAATTTGAAGCTCCACAAAACGAAGACGAATCTCTTTATCATAAAGAGATTCATTTTGACTTTCAAATCATCCATCTTTAGTTTCAAATTTGTGACAAACATCCTGATTTGAGTCCATCTGCTTTTTATTCATCCTACATTAGTTATTATGGGAATGATAATTCTTTTCCATTAATAATCAAATAAGATGGAACTAGAAACGGCATCCGAGCGAGCCTGGGCTCGCTCGGATCGCTCGGATTGCTACAGTAACTAGCCGAGCCCAGCTTGAGCCCTGTAGACGAGCCTGGCTCGAGCGTGAGCTACCGAACTGGCTAGCTAGGCTCGAAATCCCCGAGCCTTGCAAGCCCCACATTTCCTCCCCTGATCGATTGGTGATCCCCCCTCCGCCTCCGGCTCCAGCGCTCCCCTCCCGCAGCTCAATTCGTCGTCATCCGCGTACCGTCTCTCGTCGTCCTCCCTCAGACTTTGTAGCATTGTCGTCGTCGTGCTCATCGCTGTCGGTCCTCATCGTCGCCAGCGCTTGAGGTCGTCGTTCTTTGCTCAGCCTCTCCATCGACAGGGCGTCGCCGCTTCGGATCTCCCTCCCTCTCCTGCCGTCTTCCCTATCAGTCGCGGGCCTCGCTCGCGGCTCTTCTCCTCTCCTCTCTCTCTCTCTCTCTCTCAAATGATGAAATCCAACCGTTGCAAGATGCAACTGTTGGATTTTTCTGACCGTTGGATTCCAACGGTACAAAATAGAACCGTTGGATCATCCAACGGTAAAAAATCTGACCGTTGGTAAATCCAACAACTAGATTTTAGATAGTATTAAAAGGAGTGGAGGGGTATCGAAAATTTTCACCGATTTCTCTCAAATTTTCTCAAGCTCTCACACTCTCAATTTCACTTTACTAAGAAGTTTTTCTCTTGTATTTGATTGTTATTCAAACAACTATCAATTACTCATCGAAGTATGCGTAAAATTAATTTGTGATGTTTTCGATAATGTTAGTTTGTATTGTTACTTAATTTTTTTTTTATTTTGCAGGACTCGTAATTGTGGAATTATTCAAACAATTAACACGTACAAGTTATCATCGAGTAATTGGTGAACGATATCAATTTACAATTTTTTTCGTTATTAATTTACATCGATATGGGTGCACCTTACACATAATTTGAATCGTTTTCATCCGATGATGACGACATCTAAGAAATTGGATCTAGCAATCCTGCATTTTCTATGGGTCACACATCTGTCATGCATCCACATCTTCGCATAAATCTAAAAAATAAAAAACGTCGGATGTTTGAAAACATTTTGAATTGAAAATAATACAAATATGAGGAAAAATTGAAATTAGTGCGCAGTGCAAATATTGTGCGAAAACATTTTGCATACGAATCTCTTAATAGCACTATTGGTCTACATTATAAAAAATGTCACGCACACGAGCAAACGACCGACCGGACCCAATTACAACTAAGCGTCGGTGGTAGAAATGTCGTGTATTCATACGAAAGATTACGCGAAAGGTCCCGCTATCGGTATTTGATAGCGAAGTCATTGAGAAATTTATGAGGGAATACGTTAACCCTAGTTTTAGACAAATTTCTCGTAATACGTTACGAGATGACATCATTAAAATGTACAATAATATGAAAAAGGATTTAATTTCATTATTTTCACACGCACTTACTATGTGAATTTGTATTACGTCCGATTTATGGAGTGTACCTAATGCACTCGAATATATAGTCGCCACTTCTCATTTCATTGATGATAAATGACAACTTCATAAAAGAATATTAGGATTTCGTAGTTGTTAATATCCTCATAATGGAATAACTATTTATCGATATATTATAGCTATTTTACAAGAATATAATATTAGAGATAAAATTTTTAGTATGACTTTAAATAATGCTTCCGCTTATGATGTTTGTGTTTTGCAATTTAAAAGATTATTTCAATTTGATATTTGTCAATCTTCGCTATTTCATATGCGTTGTGTTTGTCATATTTTAAATTTAACTGTTAAAGATGACATGCATTTTATTTTCTCGCATATTGATGCAATTAGAAATGCAATTTCTTTTATTACTTCTTCTAATTCCCGACAATACGAATATAGCAACTTTTGTAAAGCGGTTAATATTCGACCTAAAAAATTAAAAACGGATGTATCGTTCAACGTATTTAATGTTAGAACAGCTAAACTGTATTGTAATGTAATTTGTGATTTTATTAGTCAAAAAACACAAGTTATTAGTTTATATAATAGTAGTTTGTATAATTTATTTTTTTATTTTTTAAAACTATTTTTTGAAGCTACTAAAGAATGTTCGGGAATTTATTAACAGACTACGCATCTTGTTCTTCCTACATTTGTAAACTTAATGTNAGTATGTTTAAAGCAATCAATTGTTTTTTATGATAACTATGTAAGATGAGCGTGAAAGATAAAATAAACAACTTACAATGCTTAAATTAGACTTATCTATTCATGTGAAATACTTTCTTTGAATGGTACAATTAAAGTATAACAATTTGTTTAAGTGCTGCAGAATTTTCATATATATATATGCAGTTTGTGTCGACCTCTAGCTTGTTTGTGTCGACCCTTAACTTAGTTTGTGTCGACCCATAAGAAAATCCAGAAGCTTAGCCTTTCAGTGATTGTATCGACCCTTAAAACATTTGTGTCGACCCCTGTTCAAAACAGAGGCGAGCCATTCCATTTGCGTCGACCTACCTATAGATTTTGTGTTGACCCAAAAAGGTAGTAAAACGTGCTAATGTGTCGACCCCAGATATAACACTATGTCGACCCTACCCAAATCTGTGTGTCGACCCATCTTGCATTTTACATGTGGTCTCTAAAGCTAGAGCCAACTCATTTTTTGCGTCGACCCCATATTACTTGTGTCGACCCTAGCGTTTTTTAGAGACGAATCATTTAGAATTTGTGTCGACCGAACAAACATTGTGTCGACCCCAACAATTTCCAGAGAAGATTTTGTGTCGACCCCAACAACTTTGTGTCGACCCAAATTGGCAGATCAGCACCAACGGTCAGAATATTCTCAACGACTATATTTTTGATGTGTCTACCGGCTAGTGCTTGTGTCGACCCCAACAAGATTTGTGTCGACTCAACTCGATAGATCAGCAGCAAATCTATAAATAGATGAAGCGATCTCATTTGAAAAGAGATTTTTGACAAAGAGCAAACACGCCCAAACTCTGCCAAATTCATTTTCAAATATCTCTCTTACTCTCTCATCATTGTATTCATCTTTGATCATCATTCTTGTGATCGAGAGAGTCAGATTAGAAACCGTACAAATTGTTATAGTTCTCTTTGAGCGATTATTGTAAAAGGGGTGACACTCCTTCAAGAAAAGAGTCATTGTAAAATGGGTGACGCTCCTTCAAGAAAAGAGTCAAAAGGTTTGGTTGACACCCGTAAGTCAATCGGAGTGAAGCTCAAGGTTTGAGTGGGAAAAATCTTCAAGGAGGTACCTTGAAGCGCAGATATAGGCAAGGTTGGCCAAACCGCATTACAAATCTGGTGTCACTCTCTTTCTCTAAACTCTTATTTATTTGTTTAAGTATTCTGCACTAGAGTTTAGAAATAACTAAACAATTCGCACAAACTTGACTTAGTAATCGAAAAAGTTTAGTTAACCTAATTCACCCTCTCCTTAGGTTAATCTCGATCCTTCATCCGATTCTTTCTAAAATGACACGTGATTTACTAACTCTTCATGTTTCTATTGTGGCTTCCGAATATGCTTTTAGTGCAGGTGGACGAGTGTTCGACGACCGACGAGAAAATCTTGCACCGGATCTCGTGGAGGCGTTGATATACTTAAAGGATTGGAGCAATGTAGTTTGAAGAAACCAAAAACGAGATGATGAATTAACGGAGGAATTAAAGAAATTTAGAATTAAAAAATTATTAACTTCTAAAGTGTAACTTTACGTAATTTTTACACTCGTATTTTTCTATATGTAATTTCTTACACTTGTAATTTTTTTATATGTAATTTTTGACACTTGTAGTTTTTATAATTCATACAATTTAATTTCAATGATATGTAATTTGTTTTACAAATAATAAATATATTTACTTATGTTTGGCTCGTTTGGCTCGGCTCAAATAGACTTGACAGACTCGATAGACTTGGTTCGAAAAGCTCGACAGACTGGACGAGCAGGAAAATTTTCGGCTCGGCTAGGTCGAGCCGGCTCGATTGGCGTCTCTAGATGAAACAAGACAAAACTAGAACTAAATTCATGATTCCACTTCTAATTGATACATATGTCTAGTTATGACCTCCCTTATATAAGATCGAGTAAATTAACAACTACAGTATGCTCTAAATTTGAAATGTAATGCGATAAGATGCTTATTGTTTTTAATACAATAGTACATGATTAGAGAGTAGAATTACATCCTTAATGTATATCATATCATCATATTTTTTAATTTCATCAACTAATAAACCAAAAGACTATTAGTTTGATGAAATTTTTATTTTTTTAAGAGGGCTAATTGAATTAAAGAAAAATATGAATTTATTAGCATTAAATGTAATCAAATTAATAAAAAAAAATTAAATAAATACATCACTTTTATGTTGTTTCGGTTAAAATTATAATAAAATTCAAAATATTAATTTAACTATTATTAAAATTTGAGTTATTCATTGTCTAATAATTTATTATGATATTTATATAAAACATGCAGTTATTTTTGGATATTAATGCGAGTGTAAAAGAATTTAAATAGAATAAGGAAGAAAGAAGGGAAAAAGGTTCTTAGATCAAAAAATCCGGTCACCCTCTCCATTTCTCTTCCAGAATTCTCCAATCCCATAGCCATGGCTGTTTCTCCTGAGCAAGACCCTCCATCTCCTGCGCTTACCGAAGCGGTCGATGAGATCATGAGAATTTACAGATCTCTGCCTCGGAGACCTTCTGTTGAGGAGGTTGAAGCTGCTGTGTCAGTTATCGACACTGTTAATAACGAGGAGCAGGCGAAGCTCGTAGAAATTGCGACGAAAGAGGTTCCTCACGGTGTTCCGCAGGAGCTGTTCTCTGTTCTCCAGCAGGCGAGAAAGAACGTGGTGCTGTTACAGAGCCATGAGCAGAAGAAAGAGGCTGTTTACGTAGTCGAGCTTGATAAAATATTTGAGACGTTCGATGATTTAATTCAGAAAGCTTCCAGGATTGTTTCGGGTGATAAGATTTTTGAAATACTTGTTGATAAACCGGTGGGAAAATTAGAAATCAGTGATGCAAGTCTCGTGAAGAAAGTGGAAGATAAAGACTCAGAAAGGAATGATAAAAAGAGTTTGGTCCGTAATTTTTCTGCAGAGGCTATTTTATCTTCAGGTTGGTCTCGACATTTTCACCGTTTCCTTCTGCTGTTCTTCCAGGAAAGCTATTTTCTGTGAAATACATGCTGATTCTGATTCAATTAATAATTACTGCTTCAAGAAACGCTTACTTTTGCATCAGATTCTTTCATTTTGGAAGGCAGACTTCTATTTTTGTGTAGAGTTTTTGTCGAAGCGCTGTTGTCTGTCATCACAGTTGGAGTTCTCACGTACGAAACTCATTACTTCTCTATCGGTTATTTATCTCATTCATGCAGCAATTGCATCTCAATACATCAATGTGAATCAATTTACAAGCGCAACAAACTCAAATTTCCTTCATCTTCTGCTATTTTTCCCAAAAATTCTGATTCAAGATGTGTATGTTTTGTAGGTAGAGAATTGGGGAAGATGGACTTGATGAAAGTGGCCTCTCTCATCGAAAACTCGGCTAAAAGAGGTTCCATTGTGCTTGATCTGAAAGGAAAGTTGATGGATCAGATGGAATCTCTTCCTGTTTCCATAGGGAAGTTATCTGATCTTACTGAGTTGGACTTGTCTGAAAACAAGATCACGGTTCTTCCGCCCAGTATTGTTAGCCTCAGATCCTTGACTAAGCTTGATCTCCATTCGAATCAGCTAGCTACCCTTCCTGATTCATTAGGTGAACTCATCAATCTAACTGACTTAGAACTTCGTGCTAACCGACTGAATTCATTGCCTGCTTCTTTCGGTAATTTGACAAACCTCGTTAACCTCAACTTGAGTTCAAATCAGTTCACTCATTTGCCTGAAACAATCGGTAATTTGACAAGTTTGAAGAGATTGAATGCTGAAACTAATGAGCTTGAAGACTTGCCTTACACCATTGAATCTTGCTCATCCCTAGTGGAGCTAAGATTGGATTTCAATCAGCTCAAGGCTCTTCCAGAAGCTATAGGAAAGCTTGGAAACTTGGAGATTCTCACCCTTCATTATAATAGAATCAAAGGTCTTCCTACAACAATGGGCAATCTTTTGAAATTGAAAGAACTGGACGTTAGCTTCAACGAGCTGGAATCAATTCCAGAGAACCTTTGTTTCGCAGTTCGCCTTAAGAAATTAAACGTGGGGAAGAACTTTGCTGACCTGAGAGCCTTGCCAAGATCAATTGGAAACCTTGAGATGCTAGAAGAGTTGGATATTAGTGCTAATCAGATTACAGTTCTGCCAGAGTCTTTCAGATTCTTATCAAAATTGAGAGTTCTTCGAACAGATGAAACTCCATTAGAAGATCCACCAAAACAAGTGCTTAAAATGGGGGCACAGGTAACAAAAAATATAAAATTATTGCAGTTTCGATCTCTTTGCTATACAATTATGAGGTGCCTAATGGGTTTCTATTAATGATTAGGCTGTTGTTCAGTACATGGCAGATTCAGTGGCTAAAAGGAATGTCAAACCTCAACAACCACAGAAAAAACAGTCTTTGTCCTGGGTTTGTTCAATGTTTTGCCCACACCGTAGAAACTCCAGCAAAAGATACTAAAAAGGTTTGGAGTTTTCTTGATGAGACTCTTGCAAATTCACGATCCAATGCTTCTTCTTTTCCCCACGTTTTTTCCGATCAATTTCAAATTTTTAAATTGTTTTGTGGCCTGGGTGTATTTGTTTTTTGTATGTATCAATGAGAATTTATTCCATGGATATTGCTGTAAATGTTTTTTGTTGATCTCTTTACGTGGAAAATAGGGTAAATTCAGGATCAAATGTCTGTTGTTATATAATTCTTTACAGATGTATATTTAATTATTTATGGATTAGGTTTCTAAACGCCTCTTGGATTGCATACAAAGAGAGAAGATTAGGTTCTTTTTCTCTAAAAGACTGATTCTTTTTGTTACATTGAAAGAATTGCTAGAAAACAGGGCAAGTGAATGATCAAAACTCTTGAAGTAGAATAAATATTTCACAAAATTTGATACACAAGAAGAGATTGTCAATAAACCATGAAAGGTGAGCAAGGATTAAAGTTCAAAATAATAAATAAAAGTGTGGAGTGTTCTTAGTGATAGACAGGCTCTTCAATTGAAGATAGATTGGGCTGGAAGTGGACGATGATGTCCACGATGGAAGAATAAAAGTGGGGTTTTGAGCATAGTTCACAAAGCAAGCCCTTACTCCAGCTGATTATCAAGCTTCTCCGAGTTGTCGATTTAGAGGGTTAGTTTCTTGGTTCTAAGTCCAACAAGCTCTAAACATCGCTTCGTAATAACCATAAAATTTGGTGTTCAAATGGGTCAAAAAAAGGAACCCATTTACTAGAAAAGTGGGCGTTCAAATGGGTAGAACCGAACCACTTTGCTACAAAAGTAGAAAAAAAGAAAAAAATAGTAGGAGGGATAAAAGAACAACTAGAATGAATGATTGATCAAGTGAATTCTAGAGCACGAGAAGGAATATCCAGTTTGAATTATGTAAAATCCATGAAAAAGTACAAAAAATGGTCCCCCTTCTTTTTTTCTTTTTGTACATGGATGTTGTTGCAATCGGAATTAATAGCTTTTGTTCTCTTCGTCAAGCTTCTCCGTGGCAAATGGCTACTGCCCATACTTTCACAATCTTTTCTTCTTGAATGGTGAATATTTTTCGGTGACCAAAACTATATGATTTCTAATTTCTAGTGTGATTAAATTTGGTGTTTGCGTGATTTTTAATCACCCATATATGGTAGGATTGATAATAATCAAAGGATTAAGATGAATTAGGTTTCCTAAGTTTTTCATGATAGAAAACTTAATCGTTGCCCCCTCAAACTTTGTGAATTTGATTACACTTGGTTATCCTTTTTTATTTAGCTTTGCAATGCCTATTAGAAGAGAACTAAACGGCCATAAGCAAAATTTGCTTCATGTAATTACTCAACCTATTTTAGTCATTCTTTATACAAAAAAAAAAAAGACGAAATCTCTCGCCCCCATGGCCCTCACACTCCGGCCTGACAGCATGTGAGGAGGTTAATCACGATGACTCAGCGGCCCAGAGATAGAAGGCCTTAACCTGATGTCCCAATAAACTACCCCAACATTGGGGTAACAACTCTCACACTAAGACAGCGTATGCGTCGAACCTAGGCTCTTTATACAAAATCTACCATCTCTAAGCCAACTGAGCTATGCCCGTGCGGGCTATTTTAATCATTCTTTGCTTCTGTAGAGTGTCGTTAGGCTTTTATCCAAAAGCTATAGCATGAATATGATGTGTTGATGCTAAAAATTAAAACATAATAAGATATTTATTTCTAATAAATTGTTGAGTTCATTTCACTCGGCACCCTAAGCATTTAGAGTTTTTTTTTACCGGATATCTTAAATAAATTTTTGTATCAACCAACACCTCAATTTTTTTATTTGTTATACAACACCTTTGACATTAACATTTAGGGTGTCTGGTGAAACTCCTCTAAACTTTTAAAGTATTCAATAAAATTAACCCTTCACTTTAGTGATTTATCTTTATTTTTAAGAAAGAGTTAATCTAGGCTTATGTTTTGGTTATACCTTCTAGTCAAACCTCTTGATGTGTCACTGCATAATTAGATCAATTCAAATAATAAATAATTATTTATATTTTTACTCATTAAATGTATTTGAATGAACCTAATCGTGCAATGACAAATCAAGAAGTATGACAAGAAAGAGTGACAAGAGGTTAAGCATAGAATTACTCTATAAGAAAATATATGATAAAACATTACAAAATATATGATATGAACATTGTTAGAAGCGTTAGTTGGCAATTTTTGGAGCTCAAAACTGACAATCAAATTATGGTTGGTCTATGAATGTTCTCCAAAATTTGCAAATACACTAGGGACATTATATTGGCATATAAAGGGTGGAGGAAGACTTGCCGAGTCCACTTCTTCGATCTAGCAACCCCGGCTTGCCAGCCTAGCTCTCTAGCCTATTCGAGTAAAAAAAATCAAGCTTAGCTTGAGCTCGCCTAGGGAACTAAATGAGCGAGATAAAAACCATATGTATGCACCTTCCGTTGCAATCCTAAGAATTCATATACACAGTGAAACAAGTTTTCACTATTGGTATGTTAAACTTCATAATGTTATATATACATTTAGTTTTATAGAAACATTATGTATTAATGCAAATAGTAGAAGGTTACTGATAGCAAAATTTGTGATTTAATCACATATAGGGAACTAAGTTTTTATTTTATGCATTCAAACAATTATAGTAAATTATACAAATTAGTCTCTTTCCATATTAGTCTCTTTATTGTTGTAAATGTGTGCTAAAAATTTCAAGTCATTCTAATAAGATTTACTTATACAAATTAATTAAAAATGAAAATTTTCAATAAAAAATAAAATTTGAGCGCAGTGATCCTCATTCGAATATTTGAGGAGCTCGAAAAAGATCTTTTAAAAACTCAAGGTTATTTTAGGCTATTTACACAAAACTCAAACCATGATGGTTTTTACATTTTTATTTGAGTCATGATCGTTCAATTCAATCGCCCGAGACTTTGATCAAATCAGCAAATTGCTAAAATATAATCTTGGCAACTTACAAATTTTATCTCAACAAGAATAGACATTGAATGGAAATCATTGAGAGATCATGTAACATGATTTCTTAGATAGTGCTATTACATTCCAAAGGAATCACATAGGACCACACTAGCATTTTCTAAATACCCTTTTGCCTTGAGCCATCCATAGAGGAAAAAGACAATGAAATATTTCATAGTTTCCTTATAAATATAAATTGAAGTTATATTAGTACCACATTTTTATTAACTTAATTTAAAATATATTTATTCCAATTTTCTATCTACATCAGTGGTTGAAATTAATCATTTTTGAAGACTTTCTTGAACGACTAAAATAAGCCAAATGATAATTCATTTTGTCTAGGCAAGGGAGTTATTTAAAGGATTAAAACTAAAAAAATCATGAATTATAAAAAAATAGATATAAAAACTGAGTTTTAATAAGGCAAAATTAAATTTCGTCGGACGTACGAGTTAGGATGGCACCATTCGATATGGAAGTCCGTACTGGATGGTCATTTTTTTCATTTGAAATTTTCATTTGATTTAATTTAGCTAATCAAATATTATAAGAATGCCGTAAAATTTTTACCACACATTCACAACAATATAAGAAAAAATCTAAAAAAATTCAAAATGTTTCAATAGTTATACAATTTAGTATAATTTTTTTATGGCAAAAAAATATTCAATTAAACATATTTATGTCAATAAAAAAATCTTAAAATTTATACAACACATTGAAAATAGTGCAAGACAATATTTCGTAAAGTTTGGAGAATTTTCAATAATTATATGATTTATTATACTTTTTTTAATGTAAATTTGACCATCAGATATGGACGTCCGCACCGGACGGTGTCACCCTCAGCGATAGGGTATAATTCATTGTTTTTAAAACTCAAGTTTTTTATACCTTTATTCAAAATTTCCTCCGAAAATATTTCAATTTTGAAGTACTAAGTCATATGCTAGGATAAAGAGAAAGTAATGCATTGACATAAAGTTTAATATTTAGATTAATTCTCAAATCAACTTTATTTCGTATTAAGAACTATGTATTTTGTAGAAGATATCTTGTTATTTTAATGGAAAAACGTAATACATATTATTATATTGATTGGTCAAATAATGATAAATATCATATTAATATATATTTATTTATTCACACACCAATGAATCTTTTAGAAGAACACAATGCCATAGTAAACCTCGCACACCCTTATACTAGTAGGAGAGATCTAAGGTTTTATTTTTAAAAATGAGTGAAAAATCTCTCTAAAAGTTTGATACACATACTTGTGTGTGTGTGTGTGTATACATGAATGATACATATATATATATATATGATTGTGTGTGTGTATAGAGAGAGAGAGAGAGAGTGGTAAGAGAGTGATAGAAAGACATATCTAAATTTAATGAATAGACCACAATTCAAATATAGAACTAAACTTAGGATTAGTGTTGCAATAATGTAAAGAGTGATAGGAGGGACCACGTGTTTGAAAGAAAATAATATATTCTAGTTTATATTTTTACATATTAATATTATATTTATCTTCATTATTTCTCTTGAAATGCTTGTCTCAAGAAATCTCACAATTATTTTTAGAGTAAGATTATATTTATTATCTTTTATCTTTATTTAAGCCACACTTTATTATTAATAATTTATTATATATTATTTACTATGTCAATTGTTGTTTGACATTGTCTAGACAATTTTAGACGAATATAATAATTAAATACAGGGAAGTTCTCATTTAAAAAGTGCTTCTAATTATGCATTAAAATAGAGAAACAAAGGTAATAAAGAAAGTTAAAAAAGTATAATATTTAATAATGTGAGGATTGGATATATTATAAAGTATGAAAACAATAAATTAATTATAAAAAGGCTTACACGTAAGTGCATATCATGAGACATGACATGACAGAATATGGATTGGTCTTTTCTGTGACGCGGCTCGTGGTGCTTACCATTCAGCGCTCCTGTGAGAAAGGAGCTTGTGGCCTTCCCGTCTCTCAAGTGGGATCAATGCTTAACCACCAAAGACCAAACCAATCACTGTAGGCAGTAGCCTAGAGAGAGAGAGGGAGAGATGAGAGAGAGAGGGAGAGGGTTTAACCCGCCATTACTGATCTCTTGCAGAACAGCAAGCAGAGAGGTAAAAAAGAGGGTCTCTTTTTAACTCATCTTCTTCGTTTTTGTCTGATATCAGAATAATGTCTCTTTCACTTGAACTTCTTCTGCTGCAAGTTGGGTATATGTATGCGTTTGCCCCACTCCCCACTCTGCTCACAAATGTGACCGACGCCCATTTCTTTTGAAGGTTCTCTTATGTTTCCATTTCTGGGTTACCTCCATTTTAGCTCTGTTAATCGCCAGTAACTTTCTGCACTGCTTTTCGACGCAAATCCGATTCTGGGTACTTTTTCCGTCATCAATTCGTCCTCATTTTCTCAGAATCCTCCCTGATCTCCCGCTCGATTTGCTCAGCTTTTTTCTTCCAGCTCATTTCATGTCTTAATTTATTTAGATTCATCATTCATTGTGCACATTTTCAGTTTGGTTTTCTTCTACAGGAATCTTAGCTATGGAGGTGGTCCATTTGCAGCGGTGAAGTGTTGGGAGCTTGGGAAATTCTGGAGGCGAGAAGTTGTGTTTCTCTGTCGGATCCTAAAATGCCTGTTCCTCTCGCGCCATATCCGACCCCTCCCGCTCCTTACACACAGCCTACCAATGGTAACTATTTTTGCTACTGCTAATCTTTATTGTTACAATCGTATGAATCTTCAAGAAACAAACACGTTTCTCCTTGTCTTCTATTTCATCTGAAACCAAACTATAACAATTCAATTGTAAAGACCTTAACTATCTGAAAGAATTGATCATCTACCCGGAACAAGAACAGCTTAATGTCCCAGCTGTGAACCTGGGTATTGGTAATATACAGAGTCGAAACTTACAAAAAGTAACTAATCAAGCAAAAATTCATGCCTATTAATTCCGCTCTATAGTTCAGAATTTCATGGATATATGTTTATGGATCCAAGTAAGTGTCATCTACGTGAAAACATCATCTAAACTGTGAATGTGCATCCAATCATCAGGCCCGCAGAGCCAGCTGGTGTGTTCTGGATGCAGGAATTTGTTAGTATACCCAGTGGGTGCAACCTCCGTTTGCTGTGCTGTTTGCAATGCAGTCACACCTGTGCCTCCTCCTGGTCTGATTATATGTTCATTTGGCTTTAAACTAAAAAATCCATAGTTGAATTCTTACTTGCAGGTTAAAATCTATACTTTCTTGTACTTAACAGGCACGGAAATGGCGCAATTGGTTTGTGGAGGCTGCCATACTTTACTCATGTATATTCGAGGAGCAACCAGTGTACAATGCTCTTGTTGTCACACTGTTAATCTAGCTTTGGAAGGTATTCGAGTTTTGGTTAAAGATGGCTTGTATTGAAAGTTTCTACACTTTTTAACGCCATGTATTCCTATAATTTACTTATAAGAAACTCTGTATTACAAGAAGTTGGAAAGAGAAATTCTCTATCTAACTAATTTGTCTTTTTTTCATAACGAAGTCATCATTTATGAAACATCCTGCATCAGAGTATGCTACCGGTTTAAAATCATCATGGGATTGTTAGTTTTATCTCGGTCCTTGCAACTTGTAGTTCTATAATTTAATATACGATAAAATTTGATCCGGTCATATAATAATAAGAAAGAATGTAACATATTACATGAATCATGGTTAAGAACTCTTTCTTTTCGGTTTGTTTGGCAGCAAATCAGGTGGCGCATGTGAACTGCGGGAACTGCCGGATGCTATTGATGTACCAATACGGGGCTCGCTCTGTCAAATGTGCAGTTTGCAATTTTGTGACTTCGGTTGGAGTGGGTTCCTATGTTTAGGCTTGTCCTTCTAAGTCATGATTTCTCTTGCAAACATCATGAATTTTATTTGCAGGTCTCAACGAGCGCTGCCGATCAGAAATTCAATAGCTAGAAAACCAGATCGTGTTTGTCTTGGACTTCGGATTTTTACTGCAGAGCCAGCTATATATTCTTCCGAGCATGAAGAAAAATCGCTTTTATTCTCCCATGGACAGGGCTCCCTTTAAATGCGTTACTCTATCCTCCGTTGTTTTTGTTTCCTCTTTACAGCCAGCGTTGAGCCTTGTAGAATAAGCCTGTTGTGGCAGGTTGGGTGTGCTAATTAAAATGAGTATCCATTTTCTGGGAATTACTTAAACAACCTGGAGTGTGGTCGACTTTTTCTGTCGTGATCTTTGTTTGGTTTTTCTTAAAAAAGAGTAAATAACACAGGACTTTATGTATAATTATTACTACAAATGCTACTATATTTAACATATTTATTCATGTTTTACTCAAAATATTGTAGGATGCATTGGTTCTTTTGCTAAAAATATTTAATATTTTTATGCTGATGGGAAGTTGATGAATGAAAAGATAAGTACAAGAGTCATGCAGATTGCAGAGCAAATATTCAACCCTCTACTTCTTAGGCAATATTTCAACCCCTAGGCTTATGAAAATTAGTCAACCCTTGGCTTTCATTAATTCAGTTTACCCCTAGACTTTATTAAACTACAAATCACCCCTCAATTTTCTGAAAATACAATTAATTATATTTAAACCTCTCGACTTTCTTCAAGTTCAGTCAAAAAGTATCTTCACTTTCTGAAACGACATTTAAACCCCTCGACTTTCTGAAACATTATTTTAATCCCTTTATATTATGAAACGATGTTTAATCCCTAGACTTTCTGAAACGATATTTCAAACCCTTGAGTAGACTCTCAAATAACATTTCAATTCCTATACTTTGTGAAAATAACAGTCCACCCTTGGCTTTCATAATTACATTTTACCCCTAGACTTTATTAAACTACAATTTACCCCTCAACATTCTTAAAATACAAAACAATATGTTTAAAATAAAAAATAAAGTATATTTTGAATTGTATTTTTATTGGGGTTTGCGTGTTTGGATTGATTTTTAACATTTATATATGATTTTATCTTGTTTTGGGTCGAGTTTCATTTGATTTTGGATCAAATTTAAATTTCATAATTTTTAAATATTAGAACTGGAACCGGCTTAAAACCAACCGTTCTAGTCCGAGTTTAGCTCATGTGTAATTACTTAGATTGTTAAAATTTTCTCCACTTTAAGATCAAATGACAATTTCTGTTTGCTGGGAGATTCGTATTGTTTGTGCATGCTTACCTCTCGTCCATGCTCGTTCATTGTTCATTGTATTACAAAAAATACACTCACAGTGACACAACATAAGAATAAAAAGAAATCAATCTCACAAGAATAAAATTTTCAATGAGTAATCAATCAAAAAATAAAACAAAATAATAGAAAAAGTATTGCTCGAATTTCGATTTCCTTAACTCTTCAAATTCTTAACTATAAATGATGCAACATTAGTCACGAGGTACATTAAAATATCGTATTTTCTCAAGCACATAGACTTCCCAAATGATTCGATCTATCTTTACTTTCTAAACTTATACAAAAGTATATAGTAGTTTTTCTAACATGAATACTAATTAATCACGTGAGTTAAAATAACCACAATAATAATGTTTCTAATTAATTCGAGTCATTGATCACTCACGTAATTTGACACGCGTACAAGTTACTGCCCTAGACATCAACTAACAACACTCTTAACACGATTCGAATTGTATTTCATGCCGTAAATTAATCAAGAAAATATACCAACTTATTCAATGTAATAATGGTAACAATTTTCAGAAACTATCAGGTTCGGTACTTTTTATTCTAAGCCAAAAATTGAAACATAATGAACAAGTCGACATCCCATTAATTTTTACGGGAAAGGTCGACCAAAAACCATTAATTTTTACTGAAGCCCCCCAACAACTATCTCCAACGATAAGAAACGATTACAAAGTTTTAGGTTGATCAAAAATCAACTTTTGGTTGACCGAAACTCACCAAAAGCCAAATTTATACATAAAAGAAAGGAGTTTGTTTAAGAAAGATTTTTGGCTCGAGAAAACTCACACTGAAGCATTGATGTGCCTTTTAGGTTTAAATCAATTTTACAATTGGTATAATAGCTAGATTAATTGCTTTTGAATTAATCGTGATATTTTGTTGTGATTGATTATTTACAATTTATTATTGATATTTGTGTCTTATTTTTGGATTCATAAATTATAGTGGCATCTAGTTCTAATAATATTTATAATGAAGATAATTGGAAAATTAGAATAAAGATATTTGTTATATTCATAAATTTGAATATTTGGAATATTATTAAACATGGACCATATATTCTTTATAAAATAGAAAATGGTGTGTATGTCCCTAAATCGTTAAATGAACTAGATGAATATTAGTTTAAATGCAACATGAATTAACGTTTTATATTGTGCTCCAAGTAAGCATGAATTTAATAAAGTACAATCATGTAAAAATACGTTTGAAATTTGGATTTTTCTTACAATAACTCATGATGGCACTAATGAAGCAGGAATATGACTTATTTTTTATGGATAATAATGAAACTATTAGCTTTATGTCTTCTCGATTCACTAATCTTACTAATGATATAAAGTTGCTCGGTAGATTAATTTAAGGTGACAATCATCCAATAAACGACAGACCTAAGAAAATATAAACGTAAAGAGTTTATTGGCTATTTCATGACATATGAAATAACCATGAGACTAAATGAGAAGTAAGAAGAAGTAAGATATTAAAGAAAAAGAGATCGCACAAAGTAGAGAAATACATATATATATATTGACATGCTAAATTTTAATGGATATAAAATATAATAAATTATTATTTATATTTTAATATGTTAACTATATTTTACTGAGATTATTCACATTTTTCTGAGGTAGATTGCACATGATATTTGGACTTTAAAGTTTTCCATTTGATAGATATTCTCCAAACTTTAGAAGTTCAAAGCACATAATGAACAGGCAGAGAAGTAAAAAACAAGCGGTGCACAGATGATGGCCAAGGCAACCTTTGGGTGGGAATCACTAGAAGCACGAGATTTCTTCTTCCTCGTCGACCGGCAAGGTGTGGTTCTTTGTTCGAGTTCAACTTCGATTACAAGTGCGATTTTATGATCTATGACTACTTGAATAGGTGAAGGGGTTTTTATGCTTTTACAATGAAGGAATGTGTTTTTCAATTTATTAGATGAAGAGATTTGATTCTCTAACCTCGAACACAACGGATCTGACTGTTAGGCCTTGAAAAGACCTAATATTTCACGGGATTTTATTGATAAATTGTTTGTGATCATATAATATTTTATTCAAAGATCGGATTTTTAGGCAAATATCGCGGAAATGCCGCAGCATCTAAAAACGCAGATTTTACGAGATTTTCAACAATATTTCTAGATTTCGTATTTTGACAATATTTTGTTTAGATGCAGTTGCCAAGTTTAAAGATGGATTGCAGAGCAAGGAAGAAGCTGAAAGATCACGAAAAAGAAGGAAGAATCAACTCAAAATCATATTTGGAAATAAGAATATCTTGAAGATTTAGAAATCTTTCCTAATCTCAACTACCTTCCAAATCTACCCAAATCTTCCTCCAAACTCGCAACCTCATCTCAGATCTGCTACAGCCGCACGAAGACTACTTAAAGAAAGGAGAATACCACGAATTAGGTGTGCTAGAATTAGAGAACAAGCTTGCGATCAAGCCCGGGCGTAAATCCGTGGAAGAGGTCGGTGACGGCGATCACGACGGCGAGGGAACGGGGCTGTGTGAACAACGGTTTCCGACGGCGAGGACCAAAATTCTCTCCTTTGCTTTTCGTTTTAACTTTCATCGATTTTACAAGTCTTGACAGCATAAGTTATTGAGTTGTTTAGTTTTAATCAAAGTCTGAATTTTTTATGTTGATTTGCTTAAGTCAATCATAGTTAGTTCTTTCCGAGGTTAATTCTAATTCTCGATTCGACCACCACTTTACTTTTATGCACTTTATTTTCTGCANAGATAATTTGATCGTGTGAATGAATTTTTTTTTGTAAAGCCTACCAATAGTATTAGTGGTAGATTCGTACACATAGTTTTTTGCACAATATTTGCATTGCGCCTTATTTTTTAATTTTCTATATATTTTTATTTCCTTTAATTCAAAATATTTATAAACATCCGACATTTTAGTTTTCTTAGATATAGGTAAAGATGTAGATGCTTATGCGTATGTTTGACCAATTGAAAATGCAGGATTCTTAGATCCAATTCCTTGAATGTCATTATCATTAGAAGGAAACAAATCAAATTGCAGATAATGTGCATCCATATTGATAAAATTTAATAAGAACAAACAAAATTTTAAATCAATACCGTTCACCAATTACTCGATGATGACTTGTAAGTGGTTTCAAGTATTTGTAATTCTACAAATACGAGCCTGCCAAATATTTTTTTAAAAAAATTAGTTCATAAAACACATTAATATTAACGGCAACTTAACAATCGAATTGTTCGCATACCTCGATGAGTAACTTCGAATTAGTTGAATAAAAGTTGAATACACAAGAACAATTGATTGATGAAGTGAGATTGAGAGTGTGAGAGATTGAGAGAATTTTGTCAGATATGTAGGTGAAAATTTTAACCTCAATTTATAACAACGGCCAAATGTGCTAAAAGCAAGGGCAACAATCATCAGACTGTTGTCATTTATTGTTTGTTTCACACAACAACGCTTTGAAACCGTTGCCGGCTGGTGAGAGAGAGAGAGAGAGTGGCCGAGAACGAGGTTGCCTCGAGCAGTTGAGCCTCGACATCATTTTGACTCACGACAATAGCCGAAGCCAAATTCCCAAGGTTGCCGAAGACCGTCGACCGACAACCGGCCGAGACTACGAGACAGCCGAGGAAGATGACCAACGACCGGCTGGGACTCCAATAGAGCCAAAGAAGAAGACGCCTCCGATACGACGGCCGCTGCAAAGTCCTTAACGAAGGCAGAATCTGACGACTAATGAGTCACAGACGACGATCAGCCATAGGCGACGAAGGAGGACGAGATTCGGGGGAGGGCGGAGGGCTCGGAGATTTTGAGCTTAGCGAGCAAGCTCGCGAGCCAACTCTACTAAAGCAAGCACATGTGTCTACTTGCACTAAAAACGGACTCAAAAAGAAAACATAAAAATGAATCAGAGTAATTATAAGAATGAATTCGTGTAGATTCTTGACTGAAAGATGTAACAAATGATATCAAAATATCGAACACAACTAAAAGTAATCCAACAAGGACGTCAAGCCATCTTTAAAAGAGGCGATAATGGAATATGACGACTCACCATTTGAAGGTAATGACATCCCATTATTCTACTGATTGTGAGGATTCATCCCATATCAACATAAGGGATATCTCTTATGGTTTGAGTGTATTATTCCTATTATATATAAGTGTAATTTTGGTCCTTGTCCAATTCTACACATTTGGACTATAAATTCAAGAATAACATCTTTCTTCGAAGGGGAAAATCCATTCCATCAAGGAATCTGACTAGAGATGGTTAATGACCCAATACTCTGAAACTAGAAGGCATTGAATTGTGTTGTCTAAGGGTACATCCCTCCTCAATGTTACGACTCTCTTGGTTGTAGGTTTGTGACCTATGCAGAGATTTGCCTCGCATCTGTCAAGAGAGCTGTCACCATGTGAAATGCAAGTTGAGAAAGTCTAAAATTTGTACAGCGCGTAAAAAACCTGTTATGTATTTTAATCAGTAGAAGCATAAACATTAAAAATACATAAAAAGCTGGTCAACCATGAGATGTATTCAGGCATTCGACAACTTCCAAAATGTGCCATCTAGTTCACAAGATAACAAAAACCAGCTACTTGGGCTAAAGTCTAAACAAGTTGCCTAGACATAAACCGAAAACTTAGTAATGGAGAGAATAATATGCCGTCTATGTTGATTATTCATCGGCCATGGCTAACTCCAGCGCATAGTCGTCCCTCTCCTGAATTGAGTATTGATAAACATAATCAAAATATAGGAGTGAACATTGGGCATTTTTACCAGCTTTTAAAATATAGTTCACCTTTCCAATGTTTGGCAAACTATGAAAAATAAAGAAAAATTCGAACTTACTATTGGCCCCCGAGCAAAATATCTTCCGAATTGAAGCCAATATACCTGCAACAATACATAAATGATTCAGCACAACTCAACCTTTTCAAGATATAATAGAAGATTCCACCTAACCCTGCAAGACAATGCAAAACCAAGAGAATGCAATAGATGCAAGCTCAAATTAGTACAGTTTGCATAAATATAATGAAGTCTATTTTATGTTAGATTACCTCATCTTCATCCTGTGTTTCGACTTCAATGTCAGATGATGGGAAGCCAACACAGAGAAGTGCATATCCCTGCAATGAAAGATATTTAAGCATAAACTCCATTTCTGTCACAAAAATTAAGACGAATGCTAAGAAGGAAAGAAATCTTCTAATTCTTATGAATTAAGTTATCCATGTTTAGAATACTACTTTCAATACTTGCGAAGTCTAGAAGAGAACTCCTTCTACTAAAGAAAATAGAACCATCATGAGATGATGCACTTTTTTTGCGTAGATAGAACTAGAAAAGTATAGTTGGTTGTATCCAACCTATTCTTAAAATAAACAACATTGATTGTGCACCAATGAACGAGTTATAGCAAGTACTAAATGAATTATAGACCCTCTCAAATCTTTGTTGTCAAGAAGGATAATAAACTCTGCAAATATTGACTGAAACTTAAAACATTGTATACGTATGCAATTTGAGAAAGCACAACAATCGGAGTAGGTAGTCTGTATGTGTATCAGATCTATTCCCATGTTCTGATCTTTCTATAAAACATAAAATATATGGAATATATTAAACATTGACTTATTTTCTTTGTTATTCCCATGTTTCGATCTTTCTAGAATATAAAAAATATATGGAAGACTCGACAAATCACTCCATCAACCCTTATCTACTTCAAAAAGTATTCGTACTAAAAAATTTCCTAGATACAAAAGTTCATTATCTTCCAATCGATTAGATAATCAGGTTGGCTAGTTTTGTACGTAATAACAAAAAAATGAGTAAATCTTTATAAGTGAAAATTTTTTCATCGTAAAGGAGAAATACTCATACAAATAAAATAAAAATGTTGGAGAGATGAAAAAAAGACGCATGTTCATTTGTATAAACAGATGGAACAAGAGATGAGCTCATGCTACATTGGACCCCTAGATGATGAAGGTGTCCCCTAACTGGACCGGAATCCCAATCCCAAATGGGAACCCAAAAACTGATTCTTATGGCTGGTTGAGAACAAACTCTTGCTTCTAGGTCACCATAGAAGCAACCCAAAGCGAGCAGCACCTTCTTTGTTCATGGTCATCAGATGAGAGATCTTCCTCCAATTAGGAGAAATGATTTTAGGCGCAAAGTATTCCCTTTATCTGTATAATCGTGTGGTTTCTGGAAATTTAAACATATCTTACCGAATAAACTAATCTGACTAAACAAGTAAGAGCCCTTTATTAGGAGATTCTCAAGAAGAATTTTGGGTTTCGAGCTCACTCGTGAAAGACCCTTATCTCTCTAGTATAAGGATGAAAAAGAAATGCCAGTTTGTTTTTGTTTGTGTATTGAAGGGAAAGTATACTTAAATAACAGCATATTTCAATGCTTAGTAATAAAGAAATAGGAGTTAATATACTTCTATACTTTAAAATTACTTTATAAACCTGACCGCTTAGTTCTTGACCACAACATCCAGTAGGCCATACCTATTTATATCTTCACAACTAAATAGAAAAAAAACAGTTGTCATTAGGTTGGCTGAACTTGTGAAATTTAACGTGTTTAAAAATGAAAATTTTGGTTGAACTTAGATTATGACACATTAATCCAACATCTCAAGAAATAAAAACTTTTTGCTTTGTAAGCGCAAAAATATCTCCTGATTATATTATCATAAATGCATGTAGGTAGTAGATCCTCACCTGGGACTTTAATTCCGCAGAAATCCCAAGTGCTTCAGGTTGTCTAAGTTGACCTGATTTTATACGCACTGCACAACTAGTGCAACAACCTGACATTGAAGGCCAGCTCACCTTTGAATGAATCAGAATACTGTTTGATAAAAATTGAGGACAGTTGTAAATTAAATAAATATGTAAAGAAAAAAGCTTCTAACTCACCAAATACAGTTACACTGATTTCATAACAAGAACTCCATATTAGTGACATAATATGGTAAACTTTTATTAAGATACGCTCAACTAGATTTTAAAAATTAGCTAGAGTTTTTCTATCAGGAGAAAGTATAAGATATTTACCAAAGCTTACTTTTATTATCATTTGAAAAATGTAGAAGCGGATGCAGGAAATGAAAATTCCAGTCAGAAAAAAATATTTTATAGGCACTTAATACAGTTTTTTTCATCTGGTTAGAAACACCCCTCATTTTTTAAATTATACTCTGTTATGGTAAATGATGCCGGTTTTCTTGCTCGTGATTACATTACCAAAAATGGGTACTTGTTCTTTCGTTGGCACACTTTTTAGACAGTTCATCCTAAAGCATGAGGTCTCATAATCTTGAACAAACTCAATTAGTTTTCCACCTGCGTTACAAAATCTAGAAAGCCCTTTACGATTCTGATACAAATATACAATAACGGGCCAGGTAAATTAAGCTNTTATTTAAGAACCCTAGCCTCTCAAGGTTAGAATCAAGTATTCAGTTATTTTCTTATTCTTTCTTTTCTCTCTGTTCTTATTTTCCCTATGGCTGGAAGAGGGAGAGTTACTCGATCTCTGGGTAAGATTCCTGATGACGATCCTAACAACTTGGTATCAGAGCCAAAACCCTCCTCCGACTGCTTCAGTTACGGGAGAGGATTCTTCGTCGATGGTTTCAATGATGCAACAAATGTTCCTGCAGATGATGGAGCAATCACAAAAGAATCATGAAGCCCTGATGAACCGCTTGGACAAACCGCACGGACACGACCCATCGGCAGTACCACTTCTGGCCGCCCAAACCGCCTCAGCCACCGCGCCTCCCTCTGCCGCGAACGCTCCCCTAGCCGTGGCCGCGCCGGACTGGCCTCCTGCTGCGACAACGGCGCCAAACCGCTACGCCTCCCTGGCTGCGCACCTGACCGCGAATGCCGCCCTAGCCGTGGCCGCGCCGGATTGGCCTCCTGCTGCAACAGCGGTGCCCAACCGCGACGCCTCCCTGCCGGCATACCTGACCGCGAACGCCGCCCTCGCAAGGGCCGCGCCGTTCTCTGCCGCGAACGCGGCCCTCACCGTTCCAGAACTTGCCGCCAACGCCGCGCCACCTCCAGCGCACAGAGGAGCGTCCCTCATCGCGCCACCCATTTCCGCGCACGCAGCGAAACTGTCGGCTGGAATTCCTCCACTGCCCGTGTAATTTCCAGCCACCGTTTCAGCCGCCGCATCGCAAATTCCAGCCACCGTTTCAGCTGCCGCATCTTGGCCACAACCTGGCGGTGCACCTCCGGTTTTCGGGGGAATTATTTCCGGCCCTAACGGTAGATTCCGAGCCTATACAGGAACCGAAGCTCGATCTGATCAACCGATAGCGGACCAGGATACTATTGGGCCATATATTTCTTATTCCAGTGAGGGCTCACGCCCGATTATAAGGGCCCGTCTGGATTTTCCGATATATAATGGATCGTCAGATCCTCACCGGTGGCTTAATCGCTGCGAGCATTATTTTCAGAGTCAGGGTATCCCGCTACACGGATGGGTGGGTCTGGCAGCTTATCATTTACAGGACGAGGCAGACGACTGGTATGAGCGTTTTCGCGATGGAACACCCGAGCTCTCATGGGACCACTTCCGTTATTCGTGCACCGAGCGTTTTGGCACTTCTGCCCGAACGAATACTTTGGGGGAGTTAATCGATTTGAAACAAATTGGGACTGTGGCCCAGTATCAGAAGCAGTTCCAACGACTATTTACTAGAGCTCTCACCGTCACCCCGGAGCAGGCTATCAACCATTTCACTGCCGGCTTACGCTCCTCACTTCGCATGGAGGTGGAGCTACAGGACCCACCTACGTTGGAACGGGCTATGGCGTTGGCACGTGCCTTTGAACGACGAACCCCGCCATCCTTTTCTTCTAGCGGCCGACGTTTCACACGCTCCCTCGAGCCTACCACAGGGTCCCCCGCAGCGCCCACTACTGACAAGTCAGCTTATATACCACCACCCAGTCAGCGCCCGTTCAAACGTCTCTCCCGCGCAGAGATGGCTGATCGGCGAACCCGTGGCCTGTGCTTTAACTGCGATGAACCATTCTCGCGAGGCCATACCTGCAAACTTCTTTTCTGGCTTTATTGTGAGGACGATGAGGATTTGGGTGGATGAGCAGGACGAGGACCTACCTGTACCTGATAGCACTGAGCCCACTATTTCACTCAATGCTATCTCTGGGTCCACTAAGGCATCCACGTTGACCCTAGCAGCTACTTTTGCATCTCAGGTCCTCCGCAGCCTGGCCGACACGGGCAGCACGCATAATTTTCTAAGTGTGTGTGTCGCCTCTCGACTGGGCCTTCAGCCATCTTCTGAGAGCTCTTTATCTGTTTCAGTGGCTAATGGAGAGCGCGTCCGCTGTTTAGGCGTATGTCGCAATGTCCCATTCTCCATTTCGGGGGTCTTATTTACGACTGATTTCTTCGTGATTCCCCTCCCGTGCTTGGATGCCGTGCTGGGTGTTCAATGGCTACGGACACTTGGCCCTGTTCTGTGGGATTTTGATGCCCTCACCCTGCAGTTCACTCGCCAGGGCCACACTGAGACCTTATCAGCATTATCAGCAGGGCCCGCTCCGGCACTGACCGCCCTGTCTTCCGTCGACACACCAGCAGACTTGACCGACTTGCTACAGGAGTTTGAGGATCTTTTCACTAAATCGAGTGGACTTCCACCCATTCGATCCTGTGATCACCGCATCTGCCTCACCCATGGCTCCGATCCTGTAGTCGTCCGGCCTTATCGTTATCCTCACCTTCAAAAGGATGAGATTGAGCGGCAGTGCACCCTTATGCTTCGTCAGGGGCTGATCCGTACCAGTCGGTCCCCATATTCCTCCCCCGTCCTTTTGGTGCGTAAACAGGACCAGTCTTGGCGTTTCTGTGTGGATTATCGAGAGCTTAATGCACGAACAGTCAAGGACAAATTTCCGATTCCTGTGATCGACGAATTATTGGACGAGTTGCATGGAGCGACTCTGTTTACTAAATTGGACCTTCGTTCCGGTTATCATCAGATTCGTATGGATCCAGCCGATATTGAGAAGACAGCCTTTCGCACTCATCATGGGCATTTCGAGTTCCTAGTTATGCCATTTGGGCTTGCTAATGCTCCCTCCACCTTTCAGGCTCTAATGAATGCGGTCTTCGCTGATTATCTCCGCCGCTTGTCTTCTTCGATGATATTCTGATTTATAGTCAGACGCCGACAGATCATCTGCACCACATGCGCATTACTTTGGGCCTCTTACGCCAACATCGCCTAATCCTCAAGCGGTCTAAGTGTACGTTTGCCGCCCCCCAGGTATCTTATTTGGGCCACCTAGTTTCAGCATCTAGAGTATCCGTTGACCCGGATAAGATTCGCAGTATTTCTTCGTGGCCTACTCCGACTTTTGTCACTGCTCTCAGAGGATTTCTCGGTCTAGCAGGCTATTATCGGAAGTTTATTCGTGAGTTCGGTACTATTGCTTCCCCATTGACCACATTATTACGGCGCAACAGTTTTCACTGGTCGACCGAGTCCCAAGCGGCCTTCGAGTCTCTTAAGACTGCTCTCTCCACTGCGCCGGTTCTTCACATGCCAAATTTCTCCATCGACTTTATTGTCGAGTGTGATGCGTCAGGATCAGGCATCGGTGCCGTACTACAACAATCGGGTCATCCGATCGCATATTTCAGTCGCCAACTGGCGGTCCGACATGGCTCGTTAGCCGATTACGAGCGGGAACTTATTGGTTTGGCACAAGCCATTCGCCATTGGCGTCCATATCTCTGGGGCAGGAAATTTATTGTTCGCACAGATCATTACAGCCTCAAATTCCTTATCGAGCAAAAGATTTCGACTACTCCCCAACAGCACTGGCTCAGTAAGCTTTTGGGCTATGATTTTTCGGTAGAGTTTAAACCGGGCAAGCTTAACTCGGCAGCCGATGCTCTGTCTCGCCGCGAGGAGACTTCAGCCCAGCTCTTAGCTATCTCACGACCGCTGTCCTCCTTCTTAGATGAGATTCGTCGTGACACTGCCTCTTCTACAGAGACCGGCCTTTTGATCCAGCGGGTTTCTGCTGGCGAGTTATCATCTGCCTGGACATTCTCTGAGGGGTTACTCTTTTACAAGCGCCGTATTTACATCCGTCCGGACTCCCCCCTCATACCAGTTATTTTGGCTAACACACATGATTCACGACATGAGGGCGTTCAGAAGACTCTCATTCGTGTCCGTACCGATTTTTATTGGCCGAATCTACGATCATCGGTTGTTTCTTATGTTTCTGCTTGTTTGGTTTGTCAACGCCATAAGTCCGAACATTTACAGCCTGCAGGCCTCCTTCAACCTTTGAGCCTTCCCGCCATTATTTGGGCGGATATCTCTATGGATTTTGTTGACGCTTTGCCCCGCACTGACGGCAGGTCTGTTATTTTAGTAGTGGTTGACCGCTTCTCCAAGTATGCACATTTCGTGGCTATGGCCCACCCCTATTCGGCTCAATCGGTGGCTCGTGTTTTCTTTGAGCAGATAGTTCGACTGCATGGTATTCTTGAATCGATTGTGAGCGACCGTGACCCGATATTCACCAGTCGTTTTTGGACTGAGCTGTTCACTCTTGCTGGCTCCAAATTGGCTATGTTGTCTGCCTTTCATCCACAGAGCGATGGTCAGACGGAAGTAGTTAATCGCACTATGGAGATGTACCTTCGTTGTTTAGTGGGAGAACAGCCCAAGTCGTGGCTCCGCTGGTTACCTTGGGCGGAATATTGTTATAATACTTCCTTTCATTCAGCCCTACAGACATCTCCGTTTCAGGTGGTTTATGGTCGGCCACCACCGTCGATGCTTACTTATGAACCGGGTTTAGCAAGGGTTGCTGCAGTTGACGAAGCCTTACAGGAACGTGATCTTGCCTTGGAGCACATTCGGGAGAAGTTGACCCAAGCTCAACAACGGATGAAGACTCAGTACGACAAAACTCATCGCGAGGTGCAATTTCAGGTTGATGATTGGGTTTGGCTGCGTTTACATCCTTTTCGCCGTCGGGCATTGGCAAAATCTTCACTACACAAGCTTCTACCGAAGTATTACGGCCCCTTTCAGATCATCGAGCGTATTGGAGAGGTCGCCTACCGTCTTCAATTACCCGACGATTGCCGCCTTCATAATGTGTTTCATGTCAGCTTGCTGAAACCATTTCACGGATCGCTACCCACCACACCTTCCACCCTGCCACCTGTTCGTGAGGGCCGTTCTATTCTCGAGCCTACTGCTATCTTGCGTACCCGCCTCAACTGCGGTACTTGGGAGTTATTGGTTCAGTGGGAGGGCCTACCTCCTGACGAGGCTTCTTGGGAAAACATGCCTAACTTCCGCGAGACTTTTCCCTCCTATACGCTTGAGGACAAGCTGTTTTTCGACGAGGGGAGTGATGTTAGGGATGCTTTTATCGGGAAACAATATGTTAGAAGAGTCTAGAGTTTAATATTTTTGTGTCGCTTATTACTTTATTATCTTTCGATTGTTTCTTTAAGTTTGTTGGGCGTTTTGGTCATTTCATGCTTAAGTCAGGTCTATGAGTTTATTTAAGAACCCTAGCCTCTCAAGGTTAGAATCAAGTATTCAGTTATTTTCTTATTCTTTCTTTTCTCTCTGTTCATATTTTCCCTATGGCTGGAAGAGGGAGGGTTACTCGATCTCTGGGTAAGATTCCTGATGACGATCCTAACAACTTGTTCTTTCGTTGGCACACTTTTTAGACAGTTCATCCTAAAGCATGAGGTCTCATAATCTTGAACAAACTCAATTAGTTTTCCACCTGCGTTACAAAATCTAGACAGCCCTTTACGATTCTGATACAAATATACAATAACGGGCCAGGTAAATTAAGCTTTAGCAGTTTATAGGTGAATTTAAGAACAATACCGTGCCTGCAAGCAAATGGAAGCGAAATATTCTGAGCTTCAGCTGTGTGAAGTATATACTGGTCCTGCATTTGGATCAACCATTGCTCGAGCTTCACATTAATTCCAAAACCAAAGATAACAACTAGCCCTGAAAATTAAAATGCTTGGACACTAAATCCTAAACCAATTCATCAGGGTGAATTTTGGTGATCATAATTGCCAAATCAAGCAGCTAGATAGAAAACTGAAGATTGCCTCTAAAATGTTTAAAAAAAAGCAGACAATTATATTTAACTCTCATAAAATATTTGATTCACGAGGATCTTAAAAAAAAAAAGAATGCTTCGGATACATGGATGCACAGAGCTATGAAACACCTAGAATAGTTTTGTTCCTTAGATAAACCTTTCACTCGAACATCACTAGATTTGCAGAGAGTAATTATCTTTAATTCGTACCTCCGGAACAAGAAACTCATGCACAACTCCCCGCTGTCTGTCATGGACGGTGACCTTGTGAGTAGGAATCGATGAAGAATCACTGCTGACTCCTCCGTCAACAGCTGCAACACTCTGAAGTTGGGAGGACGTCATTCTCCAGCGACATGTGAAGGAAGTGAAGAAAACGTTGCGGGCAGAAGAAGAGGGAAAGCGGCGCCAAAATTCCGAATTCCGGTACACCGAAGAGCATGAGTTGGCGGGAAGGACAAGGTCCATGGCTGAGACTTGAGAGTGAAGGAGGATGGAATGGGATGTGATAACGCAGGGAAGAGACGGGGAAGAGACGGGAATGAGAGATTCAGGGTCGAGTCCTTGAGTGTTACTGTGACCAGTCAATCTGAACCGTCAGTTCCTTAGTTGTTAACTCATATGGCTCCCTCTTAAGTATTATGAAAATCAAGAGCCATTTATCGGTGTCAAAAGTTTCTCCCACTAAAATATACAATTTATTATACACAATCTCGTGTAATAAGCACCAAATCAAAAAACAAATCTTTCTTATTTATAGTCATGAATGGAAATAGAAATTCATACTAACACGTCTAGATTATTAAAAATAAAGAAAATTGAATTTTAAAAGCGCCTCAAACGCGCTCAAGGGTACTCGATAGTTGGGGTTGTCAAGAGTTTATTCGACCCAGTTTTATCACGAAATAGATGGAATTAGAACATATGGTGCTTGATTTTTTGAACCGGAAGTGAAACTAACGTTCCAGTACGATATTGGTTTTAACTCAGTTTTATTTTATATTTAAAAAATAAAATATAACAATAAAAAATATTTTTTATTATATTTATGTCGAGTTTTAAGTAATTGGGCAGATTTATAACTAGTTTTTGAATTTATATTGAGTTTTATTGAAGTTTGTTTCCTCGATTTTAGAACTTTGTTAGATCTACGATCCAGTTTTTGTTTCATAAATTTTTTATTCTTAAAGACCAGAATCGACCCATAAATCATAATTTTTTAAAAATTAAGACAAATCGACCGTTCCAGTACAATTTGCAGTTCATGTCTAATTTTTCCCACCACCGTCAATAATTACTCGAATATATTAGATTGACCATAAAAAATTTCGCTCAGCACCCAGATTTGAAATCTCTACTGGAGTGAAATCTTTCAGAGAAAAATGTCATTGCTTGAAGCATGGTAAATATTTTTCAAAATAAATGATCATCAAGAGGAGTGTTCCAGCTTTTGACATAATAAAACGACATTAATTGATTCATATATTATTTCAAACAGGCTGAAAGATAGAAACGGAAAGCAGCAATCTTTAAATCCCATAATGAATACATGATGTAGAAGCTGATAATATAAGCCAAAATCATCAACGTTTTACAGTCACTCTCGTCCTTTTCATCTTCTCGGCTCAAAATGTCATCTTCACCATCAAATCGATTAGGCTCCTCCTGTTTTAGACGGTCCCTCATACCCATTGCAATCTACCTTCAATTTCTACGCATTGTTGTACCTTCCCCTCATGGGATATCACCTGATTCTTTATTTTCGCTGGTCTTGTTCTGTAGTTGGCTTGAAATCTTGATGGGGGGAGGTTTTGGTGGTCACCAGTGGTAGATACTTGAGGCAAAACTTCATTGATGAACTCGATTGCTATATCTCCATCCCCGTCCATTCTGAGGCGCTTTGCGTACCAGCTTAGCCCCTGAATGCATAATGAGCAAAGTGAAGAATCACTAACGGCTCTCTATAATGACTGAGTCTTATCTACATATTTATACCCTTGAGTTCAACACCAATGTTTTATCACCTACTTGGTCTAGTAACATCAATACATTATAAATTTTGCATTCGATAAAAGATCAATGAAAATCATTATGCTGCTTATGGAATTGAGACAAATATGAAAAAAAGGGGGCAGTTAAGCTTTTGTCATGTTGGAAATGATGTTATAAAAGAACCAGCAGAACAAATTTGGATACAAAATGGGTTACAAAAAAGATAAGAACATGTTGACAAATTACTTTTCAAAAGATAATGACACAGATACGAGGAGATCATGCAAAATATGCTTATGAAAAATACTAGGCTGTGTATTCATTTTCCCATAATACACAATCTGGAGAATATGCTCATACGGTTTATGTATGTAGATGCATCTAATGTTATTTGTTCTAGATACATTTTGCTCTCAAAAAACATAACTTTTCCACTAAAAAATAGTTTTAGTAATCTCCTATCACTTTCCTAGTCATCATATTAATGTGCTGTGTTGGGTGCGTACTAAGTTTTTTCTTAGACAAAATATACAACAGCCATTAGTGTTGGACAAGTCTGTAGCTCCAATAACAGCCATTAAACATACTGTAGGTATTCGATACGTTTCCAACTGTAATCAAAAGTAGAGTGTCAGGGATTTATAGGTAAGGAAGAAACTAATTTTTAAACTAAGACAATATGAAAGCAAGATTGTACCCCTATCCTCAGCAACCCTAAAAGACAAGTTGAGAGCTAAAAGTTGACCCTCCATCAAACAGAATGAGGAGAACAAAGCATAGCATTGATAGAAAGGGCGTGGGAAACCAAAAAGTAAATTCTAAGGAAGTAATACTTAGTTAGCGCAATTGAATACAGATTCCCATTAGATTGACAAGAAAATATGTTAAAATATAAGAATTGACTCCAGATCAACAACATATAAATTGGAAAGCCATCATAATTAGAAGAGATAAGAACAAACAAAACATCCTGATGCAAAGCCAAACTTAATGAAACATGAGAATGTCTCTATTGCAGTTCCTGCTCTGATGGAAAAAATACTGGTACTAGATTAAAACATTATTCTTCAGCTAGTACTTAACCTTGCTATGGAAAGTGAAAACAGCGACAGCGAACCTATGTGCAATTCACTTTGAAACTATCAGAAATAACTCTTTTTAGACTTCAAATCTTTTCCATCGGCAAACTTCTTCAAGTATTCTAGATTTACCTTTTGAGCATACTCTCTTAACGTACATTCAGACATTTTGAATTGAGATTGATCTAGTTAAAATGTATTTAATTTATTACAGTTAAAATAATTATTTATAATATTTATTCCATCAATTATAGCTCGGCACGTTAGAATTAATGTTAAGAGGATATGCTAAGAAGGTAAACTTAGAATTATCCAACTTCTTTCTATAGGGAATTAACACAGTTTTTTTTTGTGAGAGGAATACAATAAATAAAAATGCTATAATAATCTGAATTCGGTGCACACCATATATTGATGAATGAAAGCTCTAGAGATAGAAATCCTATGCAGAAAATCTAAAAGTGAATAAACATTTCATATCAAAACACTCATTGATCCGCAAAAGAGTAACTAGAGAACGTATTGCTTTTCTAGAATCTAACATAAGCAACCCAGGAGTCTTTAATCAAGGTACTTTTAGGAAATTAGACAGCCATTTGTTACAAGAACGCAATGGGTTGAGCTGTCTAAGATTATATGAACAGGACGAACAATTTTATCGAGAATCCACAGATCAGCGCAGAGAATGAAGACATTTTAATAATGCCAATTGTTAAAAACCTTAAAACCATATCGAAATTGAGTAGATTATGCACAGAATGGAGAGATATTGAACCTGAAGACCACCATCGCCGGAGCCAGAGGGAACTAGCAACGGAGGAGGATGTGAACGGTCTACAGAAACATGGATCGGAACGCTGAAGCCTTTGCGAGGAAGCCCGGTTTCCTGCATATGAACCCGCTTAGGCGCTTGAATATCGGAATCAACGTCTTCGTTACCATCCTTAACCTCGTGAGCATCGTCCTTGGAAAATCCTAGGATTCCTGCTATTCTCCTTAAGAACCCCATATCCCGAATTCCCAATCCGTCGGGAAAATTGAAGAAATACAAAAAAATAGAATGGAGAATGAACGGGGGAAATTAGCCCTAAAAACTTCGTATCGGGCTCCAGAAGATGCCTAACTGCAGGAGAATTTGGTTGGGAATTGTTGAATGGGTGCAGAAATTAGAGTTCGGTTGAGAGAGGGAAAGTAAGATAGAAAGGAGGAGGTGTTCCTACACTTTCAGCTTCTTTACTTCTTGATCTCTTCTTTTCATCGCAACGACCCTCGTCTTACCCTGTATATATTTAAAATAAATTAAAAAGAAAACGAAAATCTCCGTTCATAATTTACTTCTAATCCCATGGATTAAATACTTACCCAATTAAAATGATATTTTATATTTTATTATAATTTTACGTTTTTTCTTTAATGTTAATGATTTTTGTGAATTTAGTCAATATAATTCGTCATTATTAGAAATTAAAAAATTTAAAAAAATTTAAATTTAATGAAAATTCTTGTTTATATCAAATTAGGTAAGGTTTCTTATGGGAGAATGGTTTAGCACTTACGTTGGATTCCTTTCCCAAAATCTATTGATCACCTTTGCTGTCCAAGGATTCCACGAGACAAATTTATTGATCGGCCACAATCGCAACCCTCGCTGCACCCTCCGTCCAAGGCAAACCTCCGTCGCCAGGATTTCAGAACACATTTGTTGTGCTTCTGCCGTCGTTATGCCTCTCTCGTCATCAGTGTTTGACAGTCTTTGAAGGCTGAAGTCAATATTCTTCATTACAAATCACAGGTCAAAGATTGGATGGAAGAAATTCTCTCCAATAGTCCCAATATGTCATGCTTGTAATTAGACGAAAGGGAAAACTTGGCTACACCACTAGCCAAATTCACCCCTTGCTCTTTCAAAAGTTAATCAAAATTTGGCATAAAAAACTAACGAGTTTTATTCCTATTTATTCATTGACTTTAATACTCAACAATAAAAACTAAGCTCAAGGCACTACAACAAGGTAATCTGGATATTAGAGAATATATAACTCCCTACAAACATTATGGAAGGTGCTAGACATCCACTATAAGCCGATTGGTGAGTTCTTGAAGAAAATATAAAATTTTGAAAACACCTCGAGAAGAACGTTTATATGATTCTTAGACTCAACAAAGAGTTATAAAATTTCCTTGGTCGAAGACCACTAAGCTTAGTTGGAGATGCTTTCGCTGAAGGTCGACAAGAAGCTAGCAAACGTAGATCTATGCTTGCTGAAAAAAAAAAGACCAACTAGTGCACTATTCAGTGACCACCCTGAAGAGACGATTGTGCTTGTTACCATAGCCATAAACAAAATCAATGACCATGTTGCCTACACTGTAATAAGCTTGATAATACTCAAAAACGTTGTTGGGACATTCCTAGTAAATCTGTCAATATGAAAGGAGTAGATTTTCACTTACAACAAGGTGTTTTACTTTACTCAAATTAAAGGATACTTTGTAGAAAGTTCAGAAATGGATGAAGGTAATTACTGATAGAAAAAGAAGTGATCGTCAATTTGTGTTTGAGCCTTGGTGTTGGTTAAGTTGCATCCTTATAAACAATACTCTGTGAATAGTCAACCGTATATGAAATTAGCAAAACATTTTTATGGATAATTTGCTGTTTTAGAGCAGAATAGTCAACTCAAACCTTTCGGATCCTACATTCCAATCATATTCTTCAAGTTTTCAAACAAAACCGTTGACAGTGGTTTTGTAAAAATATTTGCTATTTGATCATGACTTGCAACGTGACTCATTTTCACTTCTCCATTCTTTATATGTTCCCTAATAAAATAAAAACGAACATCAATATGCTTACTCCTCTCATGATGAAGGGGATTCTTTCCCAATTCAATAATTAATTTGTTTTCAACTTGTATTTTGGTTGGCTCATGTTGCTGTAGATCTAATTCTTGAAGTAAATTTTTTAGTCATATTGTGACACACACATCAAGATGTCGCCATATATTCTGTTTCACATGTTGATGACTTTACGACTAGCTACATCTTAGATAGAAATGTGAATGTTGTATTTCCTATGTAGAATGTGTATTCTGTTGTACTTTTTCGATCATATGTATCTCTGCGCCAATAACTACCAGAGTATCATATCAGCTTTAATTCATCTGTCTTTGAGTAAAGTAGGCCGAGTGATTTAGTTCCTCGAATATATCGAAGAATTCTTTTAATAGCTTTGAGACGCGACTGTGTTGAAGCCTCCATGTATAGACTCACAATACCAACACTATAGGCAATGTTCGGCCTTGTGCATGTGAGATACCGTAGACTCTACCAAACTACGGTATTAACATGCATTTACAAGATCTCTTCCCTCAAATTTAGAGAGTTTTGTACATGACACCATTGTCTTTGTTACCGGCTTGCCTTCTTCCATTTTTTTGTTCAAAATGTCTTTTGCATATCCTTCTTGTGACACGAATATTCCAAAATCTCCTTGTATGATCTCAAAACCAAGGAAATACTTCATCAATCCTAGGTCCGTCATTTCAAACTCCCGCATCATAACAACTCGCTCTTTCTTCACGTACAACACATGCTTATAAGGGGCATTGCATGAAGTTGTTTCTATGAAGCAAGTGTCAATTCATGTATTTCATGCTCGAGAGACTTGCTTTAACCCGAAGAGTGCATTCTTCAACTTTGACACATTGCCCTTATTTTCAGGTTTTACGTACCCTAGTGGTTGTTCTACATAGACTTCCTCTTCCATGAATTCATTTAGAAAATACTAATTTTACGTTCATTTGATAGATTGAGCACACGAGTTGTGCAGCTAGAGATAAAAGAAGTCGAATGGTCTCCATTCTCGTAACCAGAGCAAAAAAAATTTCATAATCGATTCTCTCCTTTTATCTGTAACCTTTTGTAACTAGGCGCGCCTTGTACCTTTCAATCTCGCATTGGGCATTTACTTTATTTTTGTACACTCATTTTACGCATATGAGTTTATGTCCTCTTGGAAACTCTACCAAATCCCATGTTTCATTTTTCTCAATTGATTATATCTCTTCATCCATTGTAGGTTTCCACTTCTTATCTCTTAAGGCTTCTTCAAAATCAATGTTCTTTGAGTTTGCTAATAAGCAAATCAAGTGCACTTCATCGGTTGGGCTATGCATCCTAGGTTGTCTCGGCTTTTCTTCTTCGTCATGTTCTTGAGAAGTTATATGAGTGATCATTAGTGCAACATTTAATGACTCTCCTTGTGTTGCCTCTTTTTAATTCTTCTAATCCCACATGGTTTCTTCATTCACATGCATGTCTCAGCTCACAATCACCTTTTTGTCAACTGGACCAAAAAATTTAAAAGCCTTTATGTTCTCAGCGTAACCAATGAACACATATTTCTTACTCTTATCATTGAACTTGATTCTTCTTTAGCCTAATACATGTGCGTGGCCACACTACCAAACACTTTAAAGTGTGATACGATTGATTTATGATTGCTCCAAGCTTCTTGTGGTGTTCAATTTGTTATTTTGTATATAGACATCGATTTTGCACATATAGAGTGCATCTGTAAGAACCCTCGTTTTTATTTTTATCTCATTTTATTCNCCCAATTCAATAATTAATTTGTTTTCAACTCGTATTTTGGTTGGCTCATGTTGTTGTAGATCTAATTCTTGAAGTAAATTTTTTAGTCATATTGTGTGACACACACATCAAGATGTAGCCATATATTATGTTTCACATGTTGATGACTTTACGACTAGCTGCATCTTAGATAGAAATGTGAATGTTGTATTTCCCATGTAGAATATGTATCCTGCTGTACTTTTTTGATCATATGTATTTCTGCACCAATAACTATCAGAGTATCATATCAGCTTGAATTCATCTATCTTTGAGTAAAGTAGCCCGAGTGATTTAGTTCCTCGAATATATCGAAGAATTCTTTTAATAGCTTTGAGATGCGACTGTGTTGAAGCCTCCATGTATAGACTCAAAATACCAACACTATAGGCAATGTCCGGCCTTGTGCATGTGAGATACCGTAGACTCTCTACTAAACTACGGTATTAACGTGCATTTACAAGATCTCTTCCCTCAAATTTAGAGAGTTTTGTACATGACACCATTGTCTTTGTTACCGGCTTGCATTCTTCCATTTTTTTCTTCAAAATGTCTTTTGCATATCCTTCTTGTGACACGAATATTCCAAAATCTCCTTGTATGATCTCAAAACCAAGGAAATACTTCATCAATCCTAGGTCCGTCATTTCAAACTCCCGCATCATAACAACTCGCTCTTTCTGCATGTACAACACATGCTCGTAATGGGCATTGCATGAAGTTGTTTCTATGAAGCAAGTGTCAATTCATGTATTTCACGCTTGAGGGACTTGCTTTAACCCGAAGAGTGCATTCTTCAACTTTGACACATTGCTCTTATTTTCAGGTTTTACGTACCCTAGTGGTTGTTCTACATAGACTTTCTCTTCTAGGAATTCATTTAGAAAATACTAATTTTACGTTCATTTGATAGATTGGCCACACGAGTTTTGCAGCTAGAGATAAAAGAAGTCGAATGGTCTCCATTCTCGTAACCAGAGCAAAAAAAATTTCATAATCGATTCTCGCCTTTTATCTGTAACCTTTTGTAACTAGGCGCGCCTTGTACCTTTCAATCTCACATTGGGCATTTACTTTATTTTTGTACACTCATTTTACGCATATGGGTTTATGTCCTCTTGGAAACTCTACCAAATCTCATGTTTCATTTTTATCAATTGATTATATCTCTTCATCCATTGTAGGTTTCCACTTCTTATCTCTTAAGGCTTCTTCAAAATCAATGTTCTTCGAGTTTGCTAATAAGCAAATCAAGTGCACTTCATCGGTTGGGCTATGCATCCTAGGTTGTCTCAGCTTTTCTTCTTCGTCATGTTCTTGAGAAGTTATATGAGTGATCATTAGTGCAACATTTAATGACTCTCCTTGTGTTGCCTCTTTTTAATTCTTCTAATCCCACATGGTTTCTTCATTCACATGCATGTCTCAGCTCACAATCACCTTTTTGTCAACTGGACCAAAAAAATTAAAAGCCTTTGTGTTCTCAGCGTAACCAATGAACACATATTTCTTACGCTTATCATTGAACTTTGATTCTTCTTTAGCCTAATACATGTGCGTGGCCACACTACCAAACACTTTAAAGTGTGATACAATTGATTTATGATTGCTCCAAGCTTCTTGTGGTGTTTAATTTGTTATTTTGTATATAGACATCGATTTTGCACATATAGAGTGCATCACACCGCCTCTGCCCAAAATTGCTTCGGCACGTTTTTGCTCTTCAACATTGATCGGACTATATCAAGGATCATTCGATTTTTTCTTTCGGCGATGCCATTTTGTTGAGGTGAATATGGTGTTGTCAAGAATCTTTTGATGCCATGTTCCTCACAATATTTCGTAAAGCCGATGGACATGTACTCTCCACCTCTATCCAATCCTAAAATTTTGACGTAAAGATTGATTGTCTTCTTCACCATTGCCTTGAATTTTTTGAATACCTCAAATGCCTTCGATTTTTTCTTCAAAAAATAAATCTAATTTTTCCTTGTATAGTTGTCAATGAAAGTAATAAAATAAATCTTCTAACTAAATGATTTCAGAGTAATACGACCACATATGTCGGTGTCCTTGTTTTCTTTTCAAAATGTGTCATTGCTTGCTTGCCAAGTACACAATATTCACAAAACTTATTAGTGAAATCACTTTGGGGGTAGCCCATGAATGATTTTCTTCATTGCTAACTCTTTTAGCCCACCGTAATGTAGATGTTCATACTATAAGTGTCACAAGCTTGCTTTGTCTTGTATATTTACTTGTAAACACCTTTCTTGTATATTTTTCAAGTTGAGTTTGAACATCCAATTTTTGCCATCTCCACCTGCGCGAGTAACCGCTCATGTTTATCCTTCAAGTGCAACATCCGGTCTTTCATGAAAATTGGACACTCTTTCTCCAATAATTGACTCATGCTAAGAATATTCCTCTTCAATTTTGGTACATAATAGACATCCTCCATAGTACCATCTTTTCTATCTTTTTGGAAAAAATATATTTTTTCTCGACCTTCAACTTGGATCTTTGATGCATCTCCAAAAGACACATGTCTTTCATTTATCTTTTGCATATCAACAAAAAGATGTTTGGGCCTACACAAATAATTGCTAGCACTAGGGTTGAGGTATCACACCATGTCGCTATTTGGAGTGGTGCTGTCACATCCATTTGTTTATCTTATATACATACGCTATTGTTTTAAAAAAAATCATCATTTATAGCGGAAGACTTTTGCAAAAGTAAGAACTCATTCTTTCATACATGCAATATAGTAAAACATTAAGTAACCAATCTATTTTGTATTGTGAATAAAGATATAGAAACACTTTTATTTACATACAACAAACCTAATGAGCCTATTGCTCAGTAAGTAGTGCACTATGAAATAATTGTATAAATGATATGAAATGCATTATGAAAAATAAATTTGTTCATGTCATTTGGTCTTTTCATACATTTTCTTTCGGTAACCCTGAATTTGTCGGAGAACTCTATAAGCAGGTAGCAAAAAGGGTATGCCTTCGGTCCTTTCTTTTGGGACAATCCTTTCGTAATCTCGTCTCCCAACGAATCTTACATATATTAATCTTATTTCTCTCTTTTAGATGCATATAGATTTATTGGAGAACTCTATAAGCGGGTAGCAAAAGTGTATGCCCTCGGTCCCTTCTTTTGGGATAACCCTTCCATAATTTCGTCTCACAACGAATCTACTATACATTAAATTTCATTAATTCATTATTGTTGCAAATGAAAGTTTATGCATGAGAAACCATTTTCGTTCTTTTTCATAAAACAATGATGCATGAATGTGTATGATACTTGCATAAACTCTATAACAGCTAAATCATATTTAAGAGAATATTATTATGCAAAATCGTAACATTTCATCTATACATTCTATCTCATCACTAGCATCTATCAACAATGTATAAACAAATGCCATGAAATCATATTATTTTTTACTATTTCTTTAAGCACAATCAATGTAATCGAAACCTAGTACTTTGTAATGTAGTCTCATCAGGACAAAAAAAATGCACACACTACTTCAATTCTTTGGCACAATTGTAACACTTTATTAAAGCTCTTTATTCACCTCACAACCTAAAAAAAACTCAGATTTGCTTCTAATTTGGGGGTCTTCTACCTATCATACATAAAAGTGCACAAAAACACCTTTAAATGAACTAACCTCCCAAAATTCCTCCAATTTCGTAAGAAATCTCTCTAACCTTCTTTAACTTTGAGAGAATAGCAGAGAGCTGTAAAAAATTCGTGGGTTCATCTAAGAAGCACCCATCACATTAAAAAAAGAGAGATAGTAAAACAAGATGTGACTTTTCAAGAAGGATGAGGTGCCACCATCAAATTTTACTTTTATCTCTTTAATTGTTGACTAGATAAGTGGTGTCCAATTAATCCAATCTAGGAAAAACTACGTACCTACTAACCCGAGGAAACTACATACTTCACCAACATTTTTAAGTTGTGACCAGTCCAATACAACTTGTATCTTTGTTGGGTCAACAGAGATGCCCTCCTCAATTATAATAAGGAAATTTACCCGATCAAGCCAGAATTCACATTTAAAAAAAATTTCATATAGATGGTGTCTTTTCAAAGTAAGCAATACAATCCTTAAATGTTTTGCATGTCCTTCTTCCACCCGTGAGTATATAAGAATATCGTCTATGAATACAATCACAAATTTGTTCAAATAATCCTGAAACACACAGTTCATTAGATCCATAAAAGCAGTAGGGGCGTTCTTCAATCCAAATGACATTACCAAGAATATCGTCAATCCAAATGAAATTTACCCGATCAAGCCAGAAATCACATTTCAAAAACTTTGCATATAGTTGGTGTCATTTCAAAGTAAGAAATACAATCATTAAATGTTCTACATGTTCTTTTTCCAACCGTGAGCATATAAGAATATAGTCTATGAATACAATCACAAATTTGTCCAAATAATCTTGAAACACACAGTTCATTAGTTCCATAAAAGCAGAGGGGTGTTCGTCAATCCAAATAACATTACCAAGAATTCATAATGTCCATACCTAGTTTTAAATGTTGTTTTAGGAACATCCTTTTAGTCCTAACTTTCAATTGGCAGTACCTTGATCGCAAGTCAATTTTTTAGAATACTCGTGCGCCTTGAAGTTGATAAAAAAGATCATCAATTCGTGGTAGCGGATACTTGTTCTTTATGGTTAATTTTTTCAACCCTCTACAATCAATACACATTCTCATTGATCCATCTTTCTTCTTGACGAATAAAACTGGGTCGTATAAAGCATTTGTTTACCAATTCCTTTAATTGTGCTTTCAAGTCTTTTAATTCTATTGGTACCATACGATACAAGTTCTTCGATACAGGTGCTGCTCCTGGGTAGATATCAATCACAAATTTAATTTCCCTATCTGGAGGTAGACCAAGTAAATCATCTAAAAAGACCTCCAAAAGTTCTTGAATAACTGGGATGTCTTAAAATTTTGCACTACATTTAATTTGCGTTTCAATTATACTTGCCAAAAATCCCACACGTCCTTTCCTCATTAATCTTTCGGCCTTGATTGTTGATACAAAAAACGTTTGATCTGTAACTGTCATTTCCTGAAAGGAGTATACTTCTGAATTCGGGGGTTGAAAACTGATTATTCTGCTCCTACAGTTAATAGTAGCAAAATGGAAAAATAGGCAATCCATCCCCAAGATAATATCATAACTGCTCATATCCATTATTATGAAATCAACACTTAACTTTTTATCGTCTACCCTTATATTACAGTCCCGCAAAACATAATTCAAATGCAATTGTTTACTAGATGGTAGCATCACAATATAAAAATATTACACCTTCCTATGTAAACAATTTATGTTAGCCATAATTGCAGCCGACATAAATGAATGTGTGGCACCCAAATCTATTAATGTATAGGTAGGTTAACCATCAATTAAAATAGAACCTAAAATGACGATAGACTGTTCTTCATTGTCCGACTTGATAAAGGCAAAAACTCTTGGTGTAACTTTTCTTTGGTCTTTATTTTTCACTGTACAGTCTTTAGCCATATGTACAACTCCTTTGCACTTAAAGCATTTGTTTGTGCCAAAAACGCATTCACCCAGATGATTCTTCTTACATTTGGGGCATTGGACCATTTGAAAAGATTCTTGTAACTGTTTTTTCTTCCCTAGATCAATTTTCTCATCATTGGGTCTTTTAACTCCTCTTGTTTGTTGTGTGTTGTTGCTTTGTTGAGGCTGCATTTCTTTAAAAAGCGTCTTTGAGTCTTCCGTTGCTTCTAGAATTTAAGTTCCACCTCCTCAACTTCAAGAGCCTTCAATATAATTTTCGGATATGGCACATCTTGTGTCCTAGATATCTTCACTCTCCGATATATTTCAACGTTCAAGCTCTGTATAAATTGATGCACCTTCTGCTCATTATCGGTAACCAAATGTGCAGCAAAGCGGGATAATGCTTTATTATTTTAAAGCATTTTTCATTGTTTACAGCGGAAGACTTTTGCAAAAGTAAGAACTCATTCTTTCATACATGTAATATAGTAAAACATTAAGTAACCAATCTATTTTGTATTGTGAAGAAAGATATAGAAACACTTTTATTTACATACAACAAACCTAATGAGCCTATTGCTAGTAGTGCACTATGAAATAATTGTATAAATGATATGAAATGCATTATGAAAAATAACTGTGTTCATGTCATTCGGTCTTTTCATTCATTTTCTTTCGATAACCATGAATTTGTCGGAGAACTCTATAAGCAGGTAGCAAAAAGGGTATGCCTTCGGTCCTTTCTTTTGGGACAATCCTTCTGTAATCCCATCTCACAACGAATCTAACATATATTAATCTTCTTTCTCTCTTTTAGATGCATATAGACTTATTGGAGAACTCTATAAGCGGATAGCAAAAGTGTATGCCCTCGGTCCCTTCTTTTGGGACAACCCTTCCATAATTTCGTCTCACAACGAATCTACTATACATTAAAGTTCATTAATTCATTACTGTTGCAAATGAAAGTTTATGCATGAGAAACCATTTTCGTTCTTTTTCATAAAACAATGATGCATGAATGTGTATGATACTTGCATAAACTCTATAACAACTAAATCATATTTAAGAGAATATTACTATTCAAAATCGTAACATTTCATCTATACATTCTATCTCATCACTAGCATCTATAAACAATGTATAAACAAATGCCACGAAATAATATTATTTTTTACTATATCTTTAAGCACAATCAATGTAATCGAAACCTAGTACTTTGTAATGTAGTCTCATCAGGACCAAAAACATGCACATACTACTTACCTTAATTCCTTGGCACAATTGTAACACTTGACTAAAACTCCATATTCACCTCACAACCTAAAAATAACTCAGATTAAAACATCAATTGTTGTAAAATTTTGTGAGTTTGTCCAAGAAGCACCTATCACATTAAAAAAAGAGATAGTAAAACAAGATGTGACTTTTCAAGAAGCATGAGGTGTCACCATCAAATTGAGTTTTATTTTTTTACTTTTGACTTGATAAGTGTTGTCTAATTTATCCAATCAAAAACCTTAATCCTAAAAAATTAATTAAGAGAGCTGCAAAACTTTGTGGGTTCATCCAAGAAGAACCTATCACATTAAAACAAAGAAAATAGTAAAGCAAGAGGTGACTTTTCAAGAAGCATGAGGTGCCACTATTAAATTTTACTTTTTTCTTTTTACTTTTGACTAGATAAGCATTGTGCAATTTATCCAATTAAAACCTTAATCTTAAATTATCATTGCTGTAAAATTTTGTGGGTTTATCCAAGAAACACCCATCACATTAAAAAAAAGGAGATAGTGAAGCAATTAGTGACTTTTCAATAAGCATGAGGTGTCACCATCAAATTTGACTTTTATCTTTTTACTTTTGACTAGATAAGTGTTGTCTAATTTATCCAATCAAAAACCTTAATCCTAAAACATTAATTAGAAATACATTAATCTTGATCTGTATAGTAATCAACCAATTAAACTTATAATTTAACATGTACTATTTGTATATTTTCTAATCGCTTAACCTGCATATTTGACCAACAGAAGTTAATACAAATTCTTCATCTTAATTTTACAATTTTAACACCTTAAATATACATATTTTACTATTGATAACCTACAAAAAAAATGAAAAGTGTGGTTGTTACAGGTGCCTTCATGGGTCATCATGAAAACACCATTATCTTTGTTCTCATCTTCCACGACTAGATTCGCGTTCTGATCCACTTTCTTTTGCGAGTAGCAATCTTTTGCGTACCGTCCATATTTACCACAACAGTAACATTCGGCATTTGGCGATTTGATCGACAACCTCTTTCACGACTATGGTCTCGTCCACACCAATTTTGTTGGCTCATTTGTCCACTCCCTTTATTTTTATTTTCATGACCATTACTTTTTCCGCGATCAAAACTGTGACCTCCACGACCACGTCTTCTTCCTCGATTGTGTTGCACAAACAATGCTTTATCCTCCTTGACAATAATCTTTGTTTGTAATGCCTCCTACAAGACCTCTTATTTGTAATGCCTCCTACAACACCTCTTGTTTATTTTTCCTTTTCCGTTGTTCATGCGCTTTGAAAGAGTCTACGAGTTCATCAATGGACATTTCTTACAAATTCTTTGACTCATCGATTGCACACACGACATTCTCAAAATCATACGTAAAAGATCAATTAATTTTTTCCACAACTCTTGCTTCCGTGAGGGTTTCTCCATTTTGTTTGAGTTGCTTTGATATTGTTTGCTAACGAGTAACGTGGTTAAATACATCTTTTGACTCCTTCATCTTCATGGCCTCCAAATCGCCTTGTAGAGTTTGAAGACAGACTTGTTCAACTTGATAGGAACCTTTGAACACTTTTTGTAACGTATAACACACTTCCTTCGAAGTTGATGGACTAACAATCTTCTCAAAACCAGACTCATCTACCACTTGGAATAAGAGATAGAGAGTAGTTTTTTTATTCTTCATTCGCATTTCTATCAATGCTTTCAATTGGTTAGTTGTGGAGGAACCAATATTTTCTTGCTCATCATAGCCGTTTTTCACTACTTCTCACTCATCTTTTACACCGAGTAAAGCACGCATTTGAATACTCCAATTATCGTAGTTTAGTTTGGTGAGTCGTGGTACCGACATTTTCCCCAACATTGAGCTCTCATAGTTCGACATAGCTCTGATACCAATTTGAAAGAAATCAGAATATGGAAAATTGAATTTCTAGAGAGGAGAAAGAACAAAATATGGAAGAAAGAACAATTTGTAAACTCTTGTCATTTTTTCATTTCGTTCAGCCACTATATACAATGAAAAAGTGGCATAAATAACATTAAAAATAAAATTAAATGAAATAGTAATCCTTAAACTCTTTATTTTTAAAACTCCTATAATAATTTCTAACATTTCGCTACTAAAATAATCTTAACTTCTTTCATAGTACTTAGAATAATCTAAAACTTAAACTATTGAAAACTAGACATCCATGGCATAGACATCCATAAGTCACACATGCCTAAAAAAAATTGACGAATTTTTATTATTAGTTACTTCATTGAGTTTAATGCTCGACAATTTTGAATTACATATGGGTGAAGGTTGATAATGAATTTTCATTGCGAATTCTAGTTCGATGGATGAGGTTAGTGGAAGAAGAAACTTCATGGAAGAACACAAGAAACTTTATCAACTTTTAAGTTTGAGGACAGGGTTATTCTTGCAGATGACAACAATGTTTATGAAGCAAATGAGAGAATAAGAGATGCAAAAGGAAACCTAAATGTTTAGAAATAACTGAATAGAATAATTGTAATCAAACTAGTGACAATTACTGGAAAACCAGTAACAGAAGGTTAGGGAAGAGTTTTTGGTTTTTATTTTCTGTCCAAACTTTAGAAAAGGATGGCAAGAAAAGGATAGGGCTCTGAATACATGGCTTTAAAGCTCATTCACAATTACATCAGTGCATGGGAGGAGCTTAAAATAAGGAGTGGAGGGGACCATGTCCATCTCTCACTTTCCCTCTTCCAAGAAATTTAGGTCTGCCGTTTTCTCTGCAACAAAGCCTTTCCTGAGGGGTCCATATTCTTCATGGCAGGAGTAAAGGCTAGGGTTTCTGGGCTGAGATCTATAAAGATTGCTTCCATCAGATGAACAAAAGTGAAGAGAAACATAGACTTATCAACACAAAGTTTAGAAAAAAACAGCACAAAAATTACAAAACTTTAACACGTTGGGCAGTATACTGTCGGTATCTTCTCAGAATGCGCTGATTACTTGATACTCCACCCATTTTTAGCCTTTTCTTGCTACCGTGGATAAGATATCGTTTTGCAGAAAAAAAGTAAAAAAAAAAATACAAAACGCATTATTAAAAAGAGTATCGGCTTCACAACCGTTTCAAGGAAATGCAATTATGAAAAGGAAAGGGGAAGAAATGCCGCCGAAATTGACATGAAAATGATTGCACCATTCATCTGATTTCTTGACAGATCCTCGAAAGAAGGAAAATGAGATTAAAGCACTGAGGTAAAAGCTACATTTAGACTCCATAACAAGGAAAGAAATCATAGTAAAGAAAGAAGAAAAGCTTTTGAGCTGAAGTTCTGTCGTGTGGATGGGAAAAATTGGACAAAAAGTAAGCATATCTGTATGTCTATTCATATGATCAATTAATGAAAATGGGATAAAGAATACACATTGCCCATGAAACAAAGGGAAAGATCAATCTCAGTCAGCCTGCACAAAAAGAAGTGCACCAGCATGTGGTGTTGGAGGATAAAAGAACCAACAGAAACGACACTAAAAAGTTATTCTTTTAATTAAGATCTGAAAAAAATAGAATGCTTTTACATCAAGATTTTCCTGCAAATTTTGAATGTATCAAAAAAAATCTGCAAACCCCAAGATGAAATAACATAAAATCTGCAAATTAGTTTATAATTTTATTTCAATATTTTGTCAGATTCTGGATTTAGCCGAAATAAAACTTGGATCATCTCACTAACATTGTTCTTTCTTATTTTTGAAGATGGTTAGCTTGCGGTGAGTTAGTAAATAATATCACTTTATTAACTACATTTACTTTTTACTATTTTAATTTCATAGTTTATTATGTTAATTAATATCCTTTTCATTAGTAACATTAATTATATCATGGAATTATGTGTTCTATCCAAATATTGCCTTTAGTAATTATGTGCCGTGAATTTATCACATCATATTCCATTTTGTTTTTGTTAGTTCCATGTGTCATTTAAATCATTTTTCTGATCATTTCAAGCCAACATATCATATAATGTCATATTTTGCTTTCCTTAATTTTCTTGAAATATTGTATTTGTAAATAAGTAAATCTGTTCAACCACGAGAACGAAAAAAATTGGAAAAATATTAATTGGTCTTTGAATAATTGAATTGTTTTGTTTTTTGTTCCTTCACTTCCAGCTAATTCATGGTATTGCTTATGTGGTTTAAATATTGGTTTTGTGGTAACAGAAGATGATAAGAAAGAAAAACGAAAAATCAACGTCGCAATTTTCATAAAAAACTACAATTGATCAATAAACTCGAGAAACTAAAAAGAATTATGCAATTTTCTGTAATTTTTCATATTCTCATATCTAGAATTCTAAGTTCAATTTTCAGCCCAAACGAAACATCTCATTAAAAAAGAATCTCACATTTAAACACCAAAAAATAGGGTAAACATGAAGCAGAATATTATGAAATAAATATTAATTATTGAATAATTCTCATTTTAAATTTTTGAGATTGTTTGTAGTTTGTCAGAGGGTAAACTTTTGAATTCTGTTCTATCATTGGTTTTTTAACTAGTTTTTCTTATGTTGTTTTTGTTGTTTTGTAATCTTAGTTGTTCTTTCACCACCCGAGATCGAGCTGTACGAGTTTCGGGTCAGTCAGATCGTCAACACGCAATGTATTGATTGCGTTTATGCCATTGTAATCGAACAAATTTGCTGATAATCTCTATGCAACTAGAAATTCATGACCAAACTTTCTCTGGAGGAAGAAAGTGGAAGAGAGAAAATGACATGGCTCAGGAGGGCATTAGATGATAATCATTCCAGAACCTGATCATATGTTTAGCTTTCTTTCTTGTCCAAGAAATCTTCGTTCTTCTGGTTGAAATTGAAGACACGAGTTATTTTATGAATTATGTTTTTAGTCTGAAATATTTAGCTATAAACGAAAATCAAAGCAGAAGATAAAAGATTTATGGAAAACTAATATGTATTACTCAAAAGTAGATCGATCACAGGCAGAATATGTAATTTCCTTTTGTTATGGCTACGGTGGCCTTCCATGGCCGAGACGAAGCTCTAGATCAAGCTCCTGGTGTTCATCGTTTGCGACGATTTGTGGGTATTCATCGACTTTGGTAGGGTAAGAATTAGTTGATGAACTAATATCTGAATTAGCTGTCTGGGCGAGCTGAAACAAAATAGATGCCGGAATAGATGGACTGAGGTCATAGCTCGACAGATATGGAGAAGAAGAGAGACTTGAACGTAATTGAATAGACCCAGTTTCGTGAGTAAGGCCAGGATTTGGGACTTGTATTCCGTAAAGGAGACACAGTCCTCCATTTGTGGTTAGTTCTTGAGAAGGGAAAATCAGTGGGCTAGCTGGTGAAGATGAAGACCCAGATTGAACCATCGACTTAGGCGGAGACTGCTGGAGCCGAGCACGGTCACGGCGGTGCACGTTCATATGGCCACCCAGGGCTTGAGCTGACCTAAACTCTCGTCCACAGAAGGAGCAAGTATAAGACCTTGGCGGCCAAGTAGTACCCATGATGCTTCCTGCGTCTTCTGCGAAAGCCCTCGCCTCCCATGAGTCGTCCTCGTCCTGGGTTCGGACCGGGTTCCAGACCCAAGAGCCGACGGGAAAGCTCGGTGCCGATTGATGGCGATCCTCGCTCTGCTGGGACTGAAAGCCAAGCTCAGCAGCCATGGCGATAGCGTGTAGAGAGCAGAGATAAAGATGGTGAATGAAGAAAGGATAGATTCTGATCGATTGGCTAAATAGAGAAGATGGGTAAGGTTGAAAGAGGAAGACAAAAGAAAACCCTAACGCAGGTGATATAACCAAGATTATTGAAGCTGCAGTGACTTAGCCCACTTTAGAAGTTATCTTCTTCATACAAGACAACTTGTTTCTTTGGCTTCAACGCCTGTTTATTTTACTATCTCAAATAGCTTATGCCAGAGCTAATTACATTTGCATTAGTCCTACTATATTTACTCTCTTATTTTATTCGATTTACATGTTTATAAACATAGGAATCCAATAAAAATAATTAATATAGTAAATTATAAATCATTAAATTATCATATTAGTTGATTAATCATTATTTGAGACAATATTGATTACTTTAACATAATATACATAACGTTATTCCTGTGCAATGCGATATAAGTTTTTGTTTATTTTGTTTTGCCAAATTGTGTATTATCATATGTTTTCCCTCATATTATGGTGTAATTTACTTTTTGTTTTTCCGTTGCTAAATGGCTTTGTTCATTTATTGTTTTGGTATTTAGGAGTCCGTTAACTTTCATCGGTTGGTTTATCTTTCTTTCCATCTTTTTCATTTTGAAGGAATGCTATTTTTCACACTAGAGGTGTCATTCGAGCGCCGGCTCGCTCGGCCGGATCGGCACTTTAGCAGTCCGAGCCCGGCTCGTTTTGTTACAGTGCCGAGCCGAGCCTGGCTCGAGCCAAAGCCAGCTCGCGAGCTGGCTCGGAATACCTGGAGTGCGGTCGACACTTAGTGTAACAGCGGTCGACACTTAATCGACATTTTAATTTTTGTGGGTCGACCGCATAAGAAGGTGTCGACCGCTATATGTTCCAGAATATTTTAAGTGTCGACCACATTTATATATGTCGACCGGAAATTATTTATCGTAAGTGAAAGTGTCGACCGCAAATAGCAAAAAGTCGACCGGTAGACGACAAAGTGTCGACCGACGTTGTAAAAAGAGTCGATCGGTATAATGTAACTACTAGAATTTTCATATTCAACGGTAACATACGGTCGACCTTGGAAATACTGCAGGTCGACCGGAGGTAGCTGTTATGAGGGAATTCTATAAATTGTAGGAGTGCACCCAATGCACTCGGCTATATTGTTGTGACTTCGAATTTCATTGATGCGAATTGGAAACTTAATAAACGCATTTTAGGTTTTCGGAGTTGTGAATACCCTCATAGTGGTATCATAATTTATCGATAAATTGTTGGTATTCTACAAGAATACAATATAAGATATAGAATTTTTAGTATTACGTTAGATATTGCTTCCGCTAATGATGTTTGTGTTAATCAATTTAAAAAATATTTTCATTTCGATAGTACTCAGTCTTTCCTTTTTCATATGTGGTGTGTTTTCCATATTTTAAATTTGATTGTTAAAGATGACATGCAATTTGTATCACCGCATATTGATGCAATTAGAGGTACAATTTCGTCTATTTCTTCGTCAAACGCTCGACAACAAGAGTATCGAGAATTTTGTAAAGCGGTTAACCTCAAATCTAGAAAACTAAAAACCGATGTTTCAACTCGATGGAACTCAACATATCTAATGTTAGAAAATTTTAGACCGTATCGGAACGTCATTTGTGATTTTATCAGTCAAAAGACACAATGCTTTACTTTGGATATGTGTAGTTGTGATATGGCTAATCTATTTCTCGAATTTTTGCAATAATTTTTTGAAGTCACCAAAGAATGCTCAGGAATTTATTATCCAACTACGCAATGTGCTTCTGTGGTTCGTAAGATTGACTTAGAATTTGAAGACTAGCTACGACGTTGTACATTAGAAGTTTAAGAATTTTTTAATTTCTTGTACGCGTGTTAATTTGTGATTTCTTGTAAATGTTAACAATTGTAATCAATGTTAATGTCGACAACGCTAATGTAAGCAACTTTTCATTCTTCAATGAGAATGTCATTTTCCTTAAATAAAAGTAAGTGTCGACCGCAATGATACAAGGTGTCGACCGCAGATCCACTTGGTGTCGACCGGATGAATACAGTGTCAACCGCATATATACGAAGGTGCCGTAAGTGTCGACCGCAATGATACAAGGTGTCGACCGCATAGCTAGATGGTGTCGACTGCAGATCCACTTGGTGTCGACCGGATGAATACAGTGTCAACCGCATATATACGAAGGTGCCGACCGCACCTTCGCCAGGACATTGGAGGTGTCGACCATATACCAAGGTGTCGACCGCAGATCATTCCAGAGAGTTTTATGGTGTGGACCGCATACTAAAGTCTCGATCGCAGCTCATTCCAAAGTAATTTATGGTGTCGACCGCAAACTAAGGTGTCAACCGCAGATTAATACAGAGCGTTTTATGATGTCGACTACATATGAAGTTATCGACCGTCAGTTCAAGGTGTCGACCGCATCGTAACTAGGTGTTGACTGCGGGCCCCATTATATTTTGATTCGTACAATGCATGATTATTAATTGTTAACTCTTTCACGAATTGATTTCAAATTAGATACTATATATTTGAATGTTATTGATTCGATGTTTTGATGCTATTGTTTTCGAGTTTCTTTGACATTTTTATTCGACACTATAGTTTTCGTGTTTCTTTGACATAATGGAGGCGCTACATACAAACGTTATCATGCAATTTTTTTTTTATTGAAGAAAACAATAGCCATCAATTTTTCATCAAAATTTAAAATTACATTATACGGAAAGCTATAAAACTTCAATATACGAAAACAAAATTTCTATGTTGGGCTCGTCTGGCTCGACTCGTTTAGGCTCGACAGACTCGGTCCGGCTCGCTCGTTTAGGCTCAAGGCTCGCGAGCCTGCTCGAGCCAAATTTTTTTGAAAAAAGCTCGAACGAGCCGGCTCGAATAGGCTCGATATGCTCGACAGGTTCGGCTCGTTTGACTCGGCAGGCTTAACGAGCCGGCTCATTTGACACTACTATTTCACACTCTATAAACTATACATTCTCGATGACGTGCCAAAAAAATTATTTGCATAACTAATGTCATAAATAAATAATTTTAAATTGTAACCTTCCTTTAAACAATTATTATCTTATGCATAGTAAATATTTTTAGAGACTAAACTAATAGAGTAAATGTGGCACCACTTTTTCTTCTTTGCTTATAGAGTAAAATTTCTTAAAATAGCTACTCGGGTGCAGGCAAAATATCTTTATTTGATTTGAATTTTATTAAAAAAATGTAGTTAGGTCCTATTATGAATAAAACTTTCATCAATTAATTACATCTTAAGGAGTGACGAACTAGAGCAATGTGGTAATATTGCATTAGTTAAGAAGATAATTTGGGAGGCAATTGTCACAACCCTAGACGAATTAGAGACAAAATGTAAGAATAACAAGCTCCCAAATCTTTTTTTGGACCTTGACGGTAAACTTTAGTTCCTTTTGAAGCCTACATTTCATTCATACTTGACTTTTTAACAATTAAATTTTAAGGATACACAAATGCTTTATGTCATATGCAATTGCTCTTATTTTTTGATTCTCTAATAGCATGTCCAAATTCTTTTTGTCATGACCATGTCATTTAGCCTATCATTTTCTTTTTGCAATTCAATCAAATTATTATCCAAAGAAAACGACTAGTTTTCATGTTTTTCAGCCAATTTGAGATTAGTCTTTTTCAAGGCATTAATTTCATTCTCCAAGGATAAACATAACCTAGCATGCTTTTCAATAGAATCTATATTCTTCTTTTCCAATTTCTTATGTTTAACTCTAAGGAGATCAAAGTTAACAACTAATTCATTAAACATTTCTAGCAATTCACAATCATTTTCACCACTATCCAAATCAGATATGCTAGAAGAGTTTTTCTAATCCACGTACCATACATTGGCTACTTCCTCTTCTTAAGAGGATGACTTCTTTTCACTTTCTGATGTCGAACTATCTATACCCTTCTATTTGTGGATTTTTTACTCATATTTCTCTAGAGGACACTTTGGTTTAAAGTTGCCTCTTTTTCCACGTCTATAGCATTTGAGCTCGTCCTTTGTGTGTGTGAGCCTTTTCATGTTTTTTTTTTCTTTTGGAGGAATCTCTCGAAGCTTTTCACTATGTGCTTTAGGGCCTTGTTGCTTTCCTCCTGCTCGAATTCATCATTTTTACTTAAAATCCGTGGAATTTTCCTAAGAAATTCTCCATGAGAATAATTTCTAGCAAACAACCTAAAATCATTAGTAAGTTTAGTAAAATGAGATAACTTAGAGCTAATAGTTTCATTCTTATCCATGTAAAAACTTCATATTCAGACACCAATATACTCAATTTATTTTCCTCAACTTTGTTAGTGCCTTCATGAGTTACTTTAAGCAAATTCCAAATTTCAAACTCATTTTCACAAGCTCGCACTCTATTAAATTCATTTATACTCAAAACACAATATAAAGCATGTATCGCTTTTGCGTTTAAACTAAGATCATTTTTATCATTTTCAACTCATTTAACGATTTCACAACAATAGCACTATTTTTTATATTTTACTAGGTATATATGGTCCCTTTTTTTATAATATTCAAAATATCAAAATTCATGGACATAAAAAAATTTTCATTCTAGTTTTCCAATAAGTATAGTCATTTCAATCTAAATATGGTGGCCTAGCAATTGATTGATCCTCTACATGCATATCGTTTGAGCTAAAGGAAAATATAAATTAAAATCTAACAAAAAAAATATTCTCAAACAATCACAAAGAAATAACCCCAATTAAATCAAAGATCACGACAAAAAGCAATTTAATCCCGCTCGGATATCAATTGTATAACTGATTTTCAACCTAAGAGGTAAGTCATTTAGGTTGACTAGCATTATTTATTATTTTATAATTCTAGTTTCTTAAGTAATTATTACGATAAAAATATAGTTAGGAAAAAAGAATTTACACTGATTGTTAACACAATTCGGTCAATCTTTGCCTACGTCTGCACTCTAATGACACACTTTATAGATTCATTTACTTCTCTATCTAGAGAAAATAATGATTGACTTCCGAGTATCAATCAAACCTTACACTTAGCTCTTCTTTGTGAATGACGTTACTTTTACTTTTCTTGACATTTCTTTTCGAATGACTCTACCCTTATTTCACAGATTTTGCTCAAAAAAACAAATCGCTCAAAAATTAACTAGGTTATAATTTTACAATTTGTACAATCTCACACAATAAAAATAGATCTCAAGTGTGCTTATACAGTATGTGACTAAAAAATCTAGCAACGCTTTCGCGTCTCTTTTCTTAGCTGAATTCTTGCTTCCTTGATGTCGTATTCTTCTATTTATAACTTTGGTTCTAGGAGGTTTTTGGTCAACCCTTTGTTCTTTTGGTGGATCATTTCTACTAGCCGTTAGAGAAAAAAATTCCGTTTGTTGGAGTTTTGGTCAACCCTATGTGATTTTAGTCAACCCTTTGTGATTTTGGTTGAGCATTTTGTGATTTCGGTCAATTTCATCTAGTGTCTTGATATTTTTTGGGCATTTTTTATCGATCTTTTATTTATTTATTTTGGTCGACTCTTTTGTTAGTGTCTGCACAATTATTTTATAAAATCAGGTCGTTGAACACACATGTTATAAATATTAAAATTTTCTTTTAAAAAGATATTTTCAATGAAAATAAATAATTAAATTCATCCTAAAAAATAATAAAAAAACTTATTAGATATTTAATAAGTCAACACATACTATACTATGTATGACACATTTCTTATGTGCTATAAAAGATTATAAAATGGCGATGGACAACAAGATATGTGCATTGTCGGCCAAAGCTGTCACCATATAACATGTAATAAATTTTATTTTGCAAGTATAAATGAAATAAAATTTATTGAAGTCACATGAAATAATTACTATGCTCATTGTAATCTGGTTAAGTCCTCAACTCTGCATCGTTACCTCTCAACCTTGCTATTGCAATTGGAAAAATATTTCTAATATAGTTTACAGTTGACATTTTATTTGCAAAACAATGTCGTTTAATGAGCCAAAGAAGAGAGGATAATGGACGGCTGGATATAACGTAGTTTAGATCAGCATTTCACAACTGTCCTACATCTATGGTGAAAGGAAGATTATTTTGATAAGGTAGAGAGAAAAGGTTACAGATTCAGACCAAAATTGCAAATCGCTCTCTCGGCGATTAGGGTTTTCCAGCAACACTTGACGAATGCTTTCTTCTCCGGCGGCGCAACCTTTCCAGATAAGTGTTTTATTGGTCATATATCATAAAGTTTGACAGCACAATGAGTATAATTTCTCACTCCCAAATTCCTTAAAATATCAATTTGATTGGAATCTGTTGCCGTCCAGGTTTCGTCCAATTGTTCGAAACATCATAGTATGCGAACTTAACAACCCAAAATCATATTAAAATATAAATGTTGAGTTTGTAGTATATATTCCTAAATGAGTAAGGAACAACTCATCTAAAATCTCAATTTGGCTTTAATTTTTATACCAGAACATTCCTCGTGAAGCCAGGAGCATCTTTTGAGTTGGAGGTCTTCATCGAACCTTGCATTTTCTCTTCCTTTTCTTCTCGGTTTTATCTCTCCTGCCTCTCTTTTCTCTACGTTAGTTCTCCCCTCATTTTGCTGCTTCCAGCAGCCCTTTATCTCATTATCAGTAATGTTTATTTATTTATTTAAATTTGAATTTTTCCTTTTATCCATTTGAAGATAATTTTATCCTTTAGTTTACCTATATTTCGAAATTACCTTGGTCGTTCTTCTGAGCCATTCTTACTCTAAATCTCAACATTTACAAACCACTCCAAGTTTTGATCGGTCTCAAGAAGGGTTGACCCAAAAATACCAAATTCCACTTAAAATTATTAAATTGAAATTGTGACGGTGAGCTATTGTAAAAATGTATCTCGATTAATTTGGAAATTTTTTTATTTTACCAAAAAATTTAGAGAAAAGAGGAATTCTTGTAAAAGAATAGTCATTGTAGAAGTTTGGTTAGTACACGTGAGTCAACTTAATAGATTCTTGAAGCGCAAACGTAGGCAAGATTTGTATAACCACATCAACAAACATGAAGTGAATCACATGGATATCGAACCCGACAACCTTCAACAATGCAGAAAAGAAACATGAATTGCCTTTGAATCAAGTAAAATGTAACTTGACCTCAATCAAACATTCTTGATGGAACTTAAATTATTAAAGAATGAACTTGATCCAGACAGAAATTTTTTAAAAGAATCACCGCTATCAAGTGATCTTTCAAGTTATATTTGAAGAAGATCGAGTTCTTTGTAAAGAATCTAAGAAAAAATTTATCAAACTCAGTGTAAAAGTCTTCCTCTTGTTACAACAGGTTCAATGTCCTTAGATATACTACAAACTCTCTTAAACTACCGCTAAAACAATTAAAAAAATTAATTATAAAACAAATTAAAAATATTAGGAAACATAAACTAGATATGACAGTAGAAATTATAAAATCTAAAATATCAAAAATAATATAATAACATTAAATAGCAAATAATTTTAAAGTGTTAGAAAAATTAAAATCTCTTGAACGAGTAATATGTTCTTTCTCTATTTTGATCACATTGTCGTTCACTTTTTCTTCCTATGCTTTATAGTATTTTTNTCACCCCCCCTTTTAGGTTAAACACGATCCTACACTTTCTCTATTTTGATCACATTGTCGTTCACTTTTTCTTCCTATGCTTTATAGTATTTTTATCATGTTTCAGCATCAACTTTTCATGAACCTCTTGCACTACTTCTTCCATCATAAATTCAACACCCTTTTTCTTTAATTTCAAGTTCAAAGTTAAATTCTTTGAAAAGAAAACTAACCCTCTTCGGTTGCCGGTTCTTTCGATTGTTGCTCTTTTGTTGCCATTTCTTCCGGTTGAATTTCAACCTTAAAAATTGGATCATTTTTTTAACAACTAACCTTTTATATGATTTCGTTTGCCATTTTGTGTACATTGGCAGGTTTCACGTTGGTTATGATTTCTTAGAAACTTGATTCTTTTTTCACAAAACCAACTCCTCCTTTGATGATTTTTTCCATTGTGAGCACTATGGCAGGTTGCTTTTTCATTATTGATTCTTTTTCATAAATCTCTTTGTATGTTTGAAAAATTGTACCTTCTTCGTTGACTTCTAATAGAAAATTAGCACCATTACCTTGCTCAATTATCAGATAGACAAATCAATATTGGTGACTATAAATGGTCATTTACAAGAAAAATTTAGGATAACATTGCAGCAATAACAAGTATAAAATAGCTCTTGTGAAAAGTAATAAAGAGAAATAGTGAGAAAGGGGCTAAAAAACTCAATTTCAACAGGATGTGGTTATAGCGACGAAGTCTGTTCAGATCTAAAGAAGTTTGAATTTGAAAAACTTGATTTCTAGATATGAGAAAAATAAAAGATGAAAGAGAGAATAAATTATGGACTTTTGTCTATATTTTTATTTTATTTAGCCACTATAGATGATATAAAAATCATATAAATAACATGAAAATAAAATTAAGTAGTAGACTAACTTTTGACTCTTCATTCCTAAAAGTACCATCTTAAATTTTGATTCTTTATTATTGAAATGATCATAATATTTTCAAAAACACTCTAAATAACTTGAAATTTGAACCATTGAAAATTAGACATCCATAAAATAGAAATCCATAGGTCATATTTTAAATTTTGTTACTGTTTGACATTCCAAATGTCTGTTGAAAATATCCCCAAGAGCTGACAAATTCTAAAGTTTAATGCTCAGCAAATTATTTTGGCCTACATAGAATTTATTTTCATAACTTGTGATGTTAATCATTTTTATTTTTCTATCCTTTATATGCTCCCTCATAAAAAATAAAAATTAATGTCAATATTCTAGCTCCTTTCATGATAAATCAGATTCTTTCGCAACTCAATAGCTAATTTGTTGTTGACTTGTATTTGGTTGACAAATTATGTTGTTGATTTAACTCTTACAATAATTTTTTAGGCATATCATGTGACACACACACCAAGTTGTTCTCACATATTGGACCTTACATATTGATAAAGTTACGATTGAGGTCTTCTTCGAGAGTCATATGAATGTTATATTTCTTATGTAGAATACGTATTTCGTTGTAGTTTTCTAGTAATCTAGTAGATCATCCTTCCACCTTGACTTCATTTTTCTTTGAGTAGAGTTGCCTGAGTGATTCTGTTCTTCAAATATATCGAAGAATTCTTTTAGTTCTTTTGACGTGGAAGTGTGTTGGATCATCCATGTATCGACTCACTATACGAATAATATATGCAATGTTTGGCATTGTGTTGTGAGATATCGTAAACTCTTTACGAAACTATGGTATTAACATGCATTTATGTGATCTCATCCCTTAAATATAAAGAGTTTCGTAAAAAGTATTATCAGCGTTATTATCAACTTGCATTCTTGCATCTTTTCTTTGTCAAAATATTCGTTGCATATCCTTCTTGTGACACACATATACCAAAATTTTATTGTCTGATCTCAAGACCAAGAAATTTATTCATTAATCCTAATTCAATGATTTCAAACTCTCTTGCGATAGCATCTTTAAAATTTTTAATCATCTTCTCATCAATGCCCACAAAAATAACATTATCAACATAAAGAGTAACAACAAGGAAGTTATCTTCTTCTTTCTTCACGTAGATCACATGTTCATGAGGAAATTATATGAATATGTTCTTCTTAAAGTAAATAACGATTTGGGTGTTCCATGCTCGATGCACTTGCTTAACTAATAAAGCATTGTGTTAAGCTTTAACAATTTACTCTTCATATACACAGTTCATTGCTCTACATAGACTTAATTTTCTAATATTTTGTTGAAAAATATTGATTTTACATTCATTTGATAGATTGAGCACTAGAGTTACAGAGCAAAAATTTCACTATGATCGATTTATTCCTTTTACCTGTAATCTTTTTTAACTAGGTGTGTCTTGTACCTTTCCATCTAGACTTGGTTATTTATCTTTTTTTTAGACAATAATTTTACATCTATGAGTTTATGTCCTCTTAGCAAATCCACCAAATCTCAAATTTGTATCTCTTCATCCATTGTGACTTTTTACTTCTTGTCTTTTATGACTTTTGAAAAATCAACATCATCTGAATATCCTAATAAGTAAACTAAGTGCATTTCATTGATTTATTCGTATATAACTTATAGGCTCTATATCCTAGTTTCACTCGGCTTTCTTCTTTGTCATGTACTTGGGAAGTATATGAGTGATCATCGGTACGACACTAAATGACTATTCTCGTGTTGCCTCCCTTTAGTTCTTTCAGTCTCACGTACTTTCTCTATTCACCTATTTGTCTCGGCTCATAGTCATCTTTTTATGAAGTCGATCAAAAAATTAAAAAATATTCGTGTTCTCGACATAACCAATGAACACATATTTTTTCTTACATCATTGAACTTATTTCTTCCTTGGTCTAGTGCATGCGCTTAGGTCACACTTCCAAATACTTTAAAGTATGATAGATTAACATCCCTTAGTGCTTTTAATACAATATTGTCTGCTCTGAGTCAACGTCATCATCATAGATTTACTTTAGAGTTTACAAACCAAAATGTGTTATAGTGAGTAGGGAGGAGATCACCACTTATATATATACCAAAAATATTACTTTTTCAATTTATTAGGAATTGCACACCCTCTTTCAAGACAAGTTGTCACAGTTCACCCTACTTAAAGATGCCAACATCCTTTTTGACATTGTTTGCATAAGACAAAACTCTAATATCATTTGTAACGTTTCTAGTTCTCTTAGTAAAATATTGTATGCTTTAGGTCGGAACCACCCTTACAAATTTATTCTTGAGTTAGCGGAAGTAATACCTAACATAATACTAACAATTCTATTTCTAATATTGTATTCTTGTAAAATGAACACATAGTTATTTCGTTATGAGGATATTCCAACTACAAATATCTAATATTCTTTCATAAAGTTATCATCTATCATCAATGAAATGAGAAGTGACGACTATATATCCTAGTAAATTAGGTGTACTCTATAAGTTGGATGTAATACAAATACACATAGTAAGTGCGTGAGAAAATAATGTAATTAACTTATTTTTCATATTTTTGTACATTTTAATGATGTCATCTCGCAAAGTACTCGAAGAATTCATCTAAAACTAGGGTTAACGTATTCCTTCATAAATTTTTCAATGACTTTGCTATGAAACACCGATAGCAGGACTTCTTTTTGTGCTACATATTTTGCAGCACATTCGCGTAATCTTTCGTGTGAATATACGAAATTTTCTCCACCACCAACATTTAACTATAATTGGGCTGGTCTCTCATTTGCTTGTGTGCTTGACATTTTTTATAATGTCAACCAATAGTGCTAGTGTTAGATTCGTACGCATAATATTTTGCACAATATTTGCATTGTGGCCTATTTTTTATTTTTCCCCCTATTTGTATTTCTTTCGATTCAATGTTTTCAAACATCGAACGTTTTTTATTTTTTAGATTAGAGTGAAGATGTGGATGCATGTGCGGATGTGTGACCAATAGAAAATTCGACATTACTAGATCCAATTTCTTGAATGTCATCATCATCAGAAGGAAACGATTCAAATTGTACGTAGTATGCTTCCATATCGATATAAATTAATAACAAAAAAATTTAAATTGATAACGTTCACTAACTACTCGATGGTCACTTGTACATGATAATTGATATTTGTAATTCCACAATTACGAACCTGCAAAATTAAAAAAAAATTAGTTAATAATACAAATTAACATTAACGATAACTTCACAAATTAATTATACACATACCTCGATGAGTAATTGATAGTTGTTTGAATAAAAATCATTTCCGACACTCTCTACCTTTTCTTATAATATCCTAAAAATCTAGCCGTTGGATTTTCCAACGGCTAGATTGTTGGTTGGTTATGGACTAACCAACAACTTTTGGCGCATTATAGTTATTTTCAACTACTTCTCACACATCTTGTACTCCAAGTAAGACACACATTTCATTACTTTAATTATCATAATTCATTTTGATGAGTCGTGGTACAGAAGTTTGTCCCAATATTGTGATCTCATAGGTTGACATAGTTCTAATACCAATTGAAAAAATTAAAATTTGAAAACTCCAATTTCTAGAGAGAAAAAGAACAAAAGATGAAAAAGAAAATAAATTGTGTACTCTTATTTCTATTTTGTTTTGTTCAAAGGCTATATGTAATACAAAAATCAAATAAATAATATTAAAAATAAAATTAAGTAATGTGGTAACTACTTACCATTCATTCCTAAAACTCTTATAATAATTTTTGATCATTTATTACTAAAATGGTTATAAAGTCTTCTACTAGGCTTCAAACCAGATAAAACTTTAAATGTTTGAAACTAGACATTAAAAACATAAAAATTTATAGGTTATAGGTTGAAGTTTTATTACTGTTTGGCCTTTTAAACGCCCATTGAAAACAACGCCAAAGAATTGACAAGTTCTTTAGTTTAATGGTCAACAAAACTCATTTCCTATTCATTAAATAGCTTTAGCACTCAACGAAAAATTCAAGTCAAACATCATTGGGTTTTAGTAATTTGTTGAGAAACAAATTTAATGTGAGGGTTTATTTCATTGATTCTAAAGTCTGATATTTTTTTCCTAAGTAAACAAAACTGAGGGTCGAATGTGAATGTTACCCAACAATGTTTACATTTTCAACCGTTTAACGTATGTGTTTATTTTTTTTATGTTTTTTAAACAATTTTTGTGGACAAGTAAGATGTTTTCATTCTAGAGAGTTTCCATACCATGGATGAAAGATTTTTAAGTTTAAGAATTTTTTTGGTATAATGGAACTTCAAAATTTGGAGTGTTAACTCGTGATCATTGGGTATGATAGCTTTGTGTACACCGAAGGTCCATCTGGTTTTGTTGAGACAAGTTTTAAAGAACGTTGCATGCTCCTCCCCTCAGAAGATGCCCATCCTACCGCAAATGGATTATTCACAAGCTAATAATATAATGCCAGATCGTTGAATAATGCATGGCAATGGCTAAATCTATATATATATAGATATTGGACACAGTTCAGTTGCTAGAACCCGATTGAAATTTTGGTCGTGAGATGTACACCTCCTTGTTGCACCTTATAATTGTGCATGTCCAATCTTTTCTTTCCAGCTTCTTGTTGATTTTGCATCTATTCTCTTCTGTCTAAAACTTAAAAACTACTCAAATCTATGTTTTATCGTCTTGATAAATGCTGCAACAAGAGAAGGAAATATATGTTTCTTGTACGGGTAAAAGAACAGGTAATGTCAGATGAAGTTAAACCCAAAGTGAAAAACATTGAACTATGGTAACTTGAGGTTTAACAAACTGTATAAGAGCTAGGTTTGTACCCGGAAAAGTGTGAGTGAAAGTGATGAAATTGTCGTAACATCTTGTGCAAAGGTAATAACCACAATGCTAATTCATATTAGTGGAAGCCCTATTGTGCATGGCTTGTGAGGACTGAAAGTGAAAAACACCAAATATTCATATATTCTCCATTTAAAACTAAACAATTCCAATTTCATACTTTTTCGTTTAAATATGAGATTGCAACATCATTCAAAGAACATTTCCAAATTTGACAGTTAAACGTTTTCTATTCTACGTACAAACAAACATCTTTCAGATTTTTTATCAATCGACTCAACTTCGTAATTTGAGATCAAAGAAAAAAGTTATATGCATAGTCTAGTTACTTTCGATCAAATGAGTAGTTAAACCATGTAACTTATAAATATATTGTTGGGTCAAGCCTATTTTGTGTGTTTGACCACTTAAGTCCATTAGGACATCTTAACCTAATTAAAAAGAAAGGGGGCTGCTAGGTTAAGAAGAGTGTGAGAGTGGCCTTGAAGAAAGATAGAGAAAAGAGAGAAATAGAAAAGGGGTTCGGATTTTTCTACGTTAGAAAAATCGATTTCCGTTTTTTCCATATTCAACCGTTGGATTGACTTGAAATTTTGATAGTAGCTTCGAGACACACAGAGGACGTTCTGAACGGTGAAGATTGTATTTTGTGTTTCTAAGACTGCCTGTTGGGGTAAAAACGGGACTGTCGTTTTTATCGTCGTTTATCCTCTATCTCTTTATTTGTTGAATCCAAGATTAGTGTTTGATCTTGATGAGTTATTGTAATCTTCTAGTTTGACGATCTAGAGAGAACTTGGTGTACCCATTATTTGACATAGTGGAGTTTGATTCGGTGGCTCCTCGCCCGTGGTTTTTACCTTTGATTTAGAGGGTTTTCCACGTTAAAATATCGGTGTCTTGTTTTTGTTTATTGCTTGACTATTTGCTTGTATTTCATTAATATTGCTGGCTTGAATTTGGTATTCTCATTTAGCACACAAGAGTTGGAGAATTGTTTTTCAGGTTAATTATCTTATTGTTACCCGACAATTGGTATCAGAGCACAAGTTTGGTAACAAACGGAACAGATAGAAATTTGTGTGTATTAAATTGAAGAGCATAATTTTTTTGGGATGATGAAATTGAACTCAGGGAATTACGCTATTTGGAAAAGGAAGATGTTAGATCTTCTTTATTGTAAAGATCGGTTTATGCCGGTGTTAGGCAAGGAAAAGCCAAAGAAAATGAGTGGTGATGATTGAGAAATTCTACACATGAAAGCTTTTGCTACAGTCAGGCAATGTGTAGACCCTAATATATTCTATCATATCGCGGAGGAAATCAATGAAAATACTTTGTGGAAAAAGTTGGAGACACTGTATGAGAAAAACACATTTAGAAACAAAGCGTTGTTGATTAGAAGACTTGTGAATTTGAAATTCAATGATGGAAAAAGTATGACTGAGCATACAAGCGACTTTGTGGGATTAGTAAATCAATTGGCCAAAATGAAATTGAATCTTGAGGATGAGTTACAAGCTCTATTACTTCTGGGTAGTCTACCAGACAGTTGGGAAACTTTAGTTGTCTCATTGAGTACTTCAGCACCAGGTGGAACATTGACCATGAAGATGATTAAAGATAGTTTACTCAATGAAGAAGCAAGAAGAAAAGAAAAAGGTGAATTTTCTTCAGATGTACAGGTTTTTTAAAAGCCTGCGAGACGTGGAAGAAGTAAGAGTAGGCAACCACAGAGACATGGTAAACATGAAGAATTCATGGGAAAGTCTAAAAACAGAAAAGACTTCAAATGTTTTCACTGCGACAAGCTAGGTCACATGAAGAAAGATTGTAAAATTTTGAAGAGAGAACTTGCAGAAGCAAAGAAAGAGAAAGCAGAGACTAATGCAGTGAGTCATGAGAGTGAAGCTGGCATCGTTTCTGACGACAATTGTGTGAGTCTGGTTTGCCAGGATACTGACTGGGTAATTGATTCCGGTGCATCGTTTCATGTTACTCCTCATGGTGATTTCTTCAGTACATACTCTTCAGGTGATTTTGATAATGTCAAGATGGGCAATAGTAATGCTTCAAAGATTATAGGTGTTGGAGATATTTGCTTGAAGACTAACCTTGGAAATAAGTTAGTTCTCAGAGATGTAAGACATGTCCCAGATATTCGGCTTAATTTGATTTCTACTGGAAAACTTGATGATGATGAGTTTGACAATTATTTTGGTGAAAGTAAATGGAAGCTAACCAGATGATCGTTAATCATTGCCAAAGGAAAAAAGTTAAACTCGCTCTATGTCACTCAAAGGAAGTTATACAAAGGAGATGCAAATGTTATTCAAAAAGGTGTTAGCATTGATTTGTGGCACAAGAGACATGGCCATATTAGCGAGAAGAATATGCAGATCCTCGTTCAGAAGCAACTCCTACCAAGTTTGCAAGGTACACCTCTTAAAACATGTCTTGATTGTATTACTGGAAAGACGCATAGAGTTACATATCACTCCTTTCCACCACATAGAAAACCAAATATTCTTGATTTAATTCACATTGATGTTTGCTTTATGCGAGATAAATCTCTTCGAGGTGCGGTCTATTTTGTGACTTTTATTGATGACCACTCAAGGAAAGTCTGGAGTACCGCTTTGAAAATCAAAGATCAGGTGTTTGACGTCTTTAAAGAATTTCATGTCAGAGTTGAAAGATAAACAAGAAAGAAGTTGAAGACAGTTAGATCTGATAATGGTGGCGAGTATCAGGGGCAATTCGAGAGATATTGCAAAGCCTATGGTATCAGACTTCAGAAAACTCCAGCTAAGACACCGCAGCTGAATGGTGTGGGTGAAAGGATGAACATAACAATTGAAGAAAGAATCAGGTGTTTGCTTTCTCATGCTAAGCTTCCCAAAAGCTTTTGGGCGGAAGCTATGCAAACTGCAGTGGATTTGATAAACCTTTCACCAGCTACAACTCTTGATGGTGATGTCCCTGATAGAGTTTGGAGTGGAAAAGACGTTTCATATGATTATTTGAGAGTATTTGGCTGCAGGGTTTTTGTTCATATTCCGAAGGATGAGAGATCCAAACTTGATGACAAGGCAAAAGCATGTATCTTCTTGGGTTATGGTCGAGATGAATTTGGCTATAGACTGTGGGACCCAGTGAGCAAGAAGATTGTAAGAAGCAGAGATGTTGTATTCCTCGAAGATCAGTTCAGTGAATATTCTGATAAAGGCGAGAGTTCTAGTTCTTCTGCAGAGATCCAAGTTAGACTGAAAGTTCAGCCTTCCCCAGTAAGTTTGGATCACGGGGGAGAAGTGTCTTATGATAGTGGTGATGCTACTAATGAAGACCTTTCTCCGATAGATGATGGTGTTGAGCCAGTTGATCAAGGATCACCTTCACCATTGATTGAACCTATCGTGAGAAGATCGACGCGAGAGCGGCAACCAAATAAAAGATATAGTAACAATGAGTATCTGATGCTTACAGATGCAGGAGAACCTGGAAGCTACTCGGAGGCTATTGCGCATGAAAAGAATAAAGAGTGGTTAAAAGCCATGGAAGAAGAGATGCAATCTATGCATGAGAACCACACTTATGAGTTGGTTAGGCTACTAACAGGTAAAAGGGCACTCAAAAACAGGTGGCAACCAAGGTACAAAGCAAGACTAGTTGTGAAAGGATTTGCTCAGAAGAAAGAAGTTGACTTTGAAGAGATATTTTCTCCTGTTGTGAAGATGAGTTCTATCAGAGTTGTCGCTGTCCGTCTGAATTTAGAAATAGAACAACTTGATGTGAAAATGGCGTTCCTTCACGGGAATTTAGAAGAAGAAATTTATATGGAGCAACCAGAAGGTTTTGAAGTTAAAGGAAAACAGAACCTGGTTTGCAAACTGAAAAGGAGCTTATATGGATTAAAACAAGCACCTAGGCAATGGTACAAGAAGTTTGACTCATTCATGATGGGTCAAGAGTACACTAGAACATCGTCTGATCATTGCGTATTTGTGAAGAGATATTCTGATGAGGATTTTATTATCCTTCTGCTGTATGTGGATGACATGTTGATTATTGGTCATGATAGCAGCAAAATTGAGAAACTTAAAAGAGAATTGAGTTTCTCATTTGCTATGAAAGACCTTGGGCCGGCGAAACTGATACTTGGCATGAAGATAACCCGAGAATGGAAGAATGGGAAATTGTGGCTATCCCAAGAGCGATATATTGATACAGTTCTTAAGAGATTCAACATGAGTCAAGCTAAGGCTGTTTCTTCTCCTCTTGCATGACATTTGAAGCTTAGTGCTAAGCAGTGTCCTACATAAGAGAAAGAAAAGAAAGAGATGAGCACAGTTCCATATGCATCTGCAGTTGGTAGTTTGATGTATGCCATGGTTTGTACCAGGCCAGATATATCTCATGCAGTTGGAGTAGTGAGTCGTTTTCTCGCTAATCCTGGCAAAGAACATTGGGATGCAGTGAAATGGATCCTCCGATACTTGAGAGGCAGTTCTAAAGTATGTCTATGTTTTGGTATTGGAGAGCCGATTTTGGTTGGATATGCAGATTCAGATTTGGCAGGCGACATGGATTCTAGCAAGTCTACTTCAGGGTTCTTGATGAGTTTTGCAGGGGGAGCCGTGTCTTGGCAATCCAAATTGCAAAAGTGTGTCGCCTTGTCAACTACAGAAACCGAGTATATTGTCATCACAGAAGCTTGCAAAGAAGCTTTGTGGATGAAGAAGTTTTTAGAGGAGCTTGGCCTAAAACAATAGAAGGTGATTGTCTATAGTGATAGTCATATTGCAATCCATCTTTCGAAAAATTCGACATTTCATTCGAGATCCAAGCACATTGATGTTAGATATCTTTGTCTAAGGAGAAGCTTGAAACTTGTAGGCAAGGAGCGGGCTTACGAGAGCCCACAAAATGACTTGACGGGGGAGAATTGTTGGGTCAAGCCTATTTTGTGGGCTTGACCACTTAAGCCCATTAGGGCATCTTAACCTAATTAAAAGGAAAGGAGGCTGCTAGGTTAAGAAGAGTGTGAGAGTGGCCTTGAAGAAAGATAGAGAGAAGAGAGAAATAGAAAAGGGGTTCGGATTTTTCTGCGTTAGAAAAAATCGATTTCCGTTTTCTCTATATTCAAGCGTTGGATCGGCTTGAAATTTTGACAGTAGCTTTGAGACACACAGAGGTACGTTCTGAACGGTGAAGATCGTATTTTGTGTTTTCTAAGACTGCCTGTTGGGTAAAAACGGGACTGCCATTTTTATCGTCGTTTATCATCTATCTCTTTATTTGTTTAATCTAATATTGGTGTTTGATCTTGATGAGTTATTGTAATCTTCTAGTTTGACGATCTAGAGAGAACTTGGTGTACCCATTATTTGACATAGTGGAGTTTTGATTCGGTGGCTCCTCGCCCGTGGTTTTTACCTTCGATTTGGAGGATTTTTCACGTTAAAATATCGGTGTCTTGTTTTTGTTTATTGCTTGACTATTTGCTTGTATTTCATTAATATTGCTGGCTTGAATTTGGTATTCTCATTTAGCACACAAGAGTTGGAGAATTATTTTTCAGGTTAATTATCCGATTGTTACCTGACATATATGACCAATGTATCTATCGTTAAACATGCTGCTAAACATTAACATCACGGGCAACAGTAATTGTGTTGACACATATTGGGAGTATGTTTTAAAGACTTTTTTTCAACAATTCTAAAAGGTAATTAATCGATAGTTTTCATATTTTCTTGTAGTTCTCAATGCGTTGAAACAATAAAAGATAGAATTGTTTTTGAAATGTATGTAGAAACAATATATGAGAACATTTTGCCAAATAAATTATATCGGAACAACTTGGGTTGTAAGGACTTTGTACCTTTTAACAATTAAAAGGACATCAATTTTACACTAACCAAAAATGAACAATTTCACTCTTTATTAATGAACTTTTGAGTTAATTTTCACAATTTTTACCTTTTTAACCATTAAAATCCTTTATTCTTCCTCTATGTTTTGACTCGTACCTATTTTATCATTCAGATAAAAAATAAGTCAATTTTCAATGCACTTGTCGATGGTTTTGGTAAACACATTTAAAAACCTATTTACCCTATTTGTCAAAAGTTACACTTTGAGCCCATATTTTTTCTGAACTATTAGAAAATTTTGGAACAATATCATTTGATAAAAAATTTCCTCTTCCAATTTAACAATGTCACTTCACTATACAAATATAGAGTTAAAGTATCATTCTTTCAAACCGACACTATGCTTTTCAACAATTTGTATTAGACTTAAGCACATTAAATTCTTTGAGTAAATCATGAAACATTAGCATCCAAATCGCTATAACTGTCATTCATCTCCATCTTCTTGACTATGAAGTACATTTTGGTTACTTCTTCTTCTTCGCGATTCGAAATTACTATTAAGGTCGTCTTTTTGAACAGCTAGAGCCAGTAAGATAGAGCTACATCACTAACCATCTCTACAGCCAATAAGAAATCCAACGCTGTTCTAAGAGGTTCAACCACAATAACCCAAATCACTCATCAGTTAGAAGTCAACTACGTTCTAATAGAGTCATTGTTGTGTCAACACAGATCAAGGTTGTCGTCACATATATCTACACCAATGCCAATCGCGTACAATACCTTGATCAGGTTTGAGAGTTATAGGATCTCCAAGGAATGATTACAGTCTAATAGTATATCTTCAAAACAATATGCAGCTCTAAATAAACACATGCATAAGCCATATGTTGGCAACCGTACATCGTCATATATATATAGGTGTCAAGAACAAAATAAGTTTATCAATGAAAACTAGGTATTAATACGACAATGCTAAAAATATAAATAACTTAACTCTCACGAAGAGTGATTCATTCTTTCGAGATCCTTCCCAATGCACTCACATCTTGATTATTCAAATTAGGACAGTGACATCATCGGTCCATGGTTAACCTACGACGTCATTACTGGCTCTAGTCATCTTCTCTAGCAACAGTGAATCTTCCAACGACTTTCTCTATTTTTCTACCTTTTGTAAACAATGTTCAATCGCTGCGCAATTAATTGGGTTTTGAAGATCTTGAGCTTTTGAGTCTGATGTTGGCGTTATTTCTCTGATCCAAATATCATATCAGCCAAAAATGTATTTAAAGTACCAAACATTTTTCAGGCAGTACCCCGATGAACTATTGTGGCAACCGATTCAAGGGTAATTTTGTTTGTTTTTGTATCGTAAAGGGCCTTTCAACAGTCAGTCATAGATCTCGAAGGTTTGACGAGTTCCCGACGAGCTTTTCAACAGTCAGTCATAGATCTCGAAGGTTTGACGAGTTCCCGACGAGCTTTTAAAGTTTTCAAAAAACTTGTGGAAATGTTTTGGTGCCAAACTTTGACGGCTTATTTCTCCCAAATTAAACTAAAATCGAGAGATGACCACTCAAATTGAAATCTGCCGTGTCCTCTCTCATTTGGAGGTGGAAGTGTTTAACAACTCCATTGAATGCTGCTCGGACTAGGGCAAAAAGTGGCTCCCGAGAGCTTTGAAACTCTCTCATACTTTTCTCTTTTTCTTTTATTCTTCTTTCTCCTCTAGTGGTGTGCTGAGTGAAGGCTATGATTTGTTAACTAAGGATGAACGTCGTATAGTTTAGTTTTTAGAAACAATAAGACTTGAATAATATATTTTGGTCCTAAAATTTTAAGATCAAGAATGCAGGGTATCAGGACCAGACTTGGTCCAGACAAAAAATTCAATCTTGGTTCGATGCGATCTTGAGTTTTCTAACTGGACTAAAATAAAAAAAAAATTCAAATTACTAAAGTCTAATAATATTCAAAGTAATTTAGATTATACAAAATACAAAGCAACTAATATAAGAACATGTAATACCAAATATAAAAAATTAATTAAAATAGTAACAAGTTTGTAATAATACTAATTTTAAAACTAGATTTGAACATAGTCTGTTTTGATCTGATCATTGAAATAGTAACAAGTTGATGAGAATATTTAAAAATACACATTTGTTGAAATTATTCACTACATCATTAGCTGTTAATTTGAACTATATGCGAACATGGTCAGGTCTGATCTGATCCTTGAAAAAAATAAGATCATACTAATATATTTTAGTCTTCAAATTTTAAAAGCAAAACCAAGACTTTACATGACCAAAACTTATCAGAACTAGACTAAAAATTTGTGGTCTAGGTCGGTCTATCATTTTAATATAATCTAATCACTATTATTATACTGTCTTCTATTTAATTAGTCCATTGAAATTACTTCAAGGCACTGCTATATAAGGAAAATAATTTTACATGCTTGCAAATCTATTAAATTTATACATATTTAGAGTGCGATATAAAAACTTCAATGCTTTTGTGTTTAAACTCAAGGCACTTTGGTTATGATATTAGGACATTTAAACGTTTTGAAAATTCATACGATTGTACAGCCCAAGTCCGATAATATTCTAATGTGATAAATCACATTGATAACAAATATTTTCATCGTACGTTTCCCATCGTACAAATACTATTAAATCACAACAAAAGCAATATTAATCGCTCTAATACCGACTGTAAAATAAATATTCACCCTAACATGGGGGAATGAGGTTGGAAATATTTTACTTCTTTGGTATTTCATTTGCTAGAATTCTCACCACTTGGAAACAAGTTTTATCGGAGGTTTTTATCTGAATAATTTTCATCGTTTTCGTTACCAAGCCTTCAAATCGGCGTTGTTAAATGCTTGACAATCTTTTTGGTATTATATATAGTTTTTTATTTAAATGTAATAATTTGAGCAAATTTATATTTATCTCAACTACCCAGGAGACTGTTACAGTCAAAATTCAAAGCAAGCTTGAATTTCTTGATACTGCAACTGTTATGATAATTAGATTTGAGCTGATTTTGGTGCTTGATTTGGTATTGAAAAATGTAGAGTTTTGAATGAAATTTTTGTGGTAGATTGGGGAAGATATACTCTCACGAATGTGATGATGCTCCGTGAGATTAGAATATTTCTTTATCCCGACTCAATTATTTATAAATCGAGATAGCATAGTTGCTACATTCACATGTAAAGACTCTAAATCTGTTGCTCTTCATAGCTGTGGGACAGTCCATTAGAGATCCTCTTGAAGTGTGTGGAAGAAGAATAAAAGAAAAAAGTTCTTGTCTCGCAATGTAATTTCTTTCAAGACAGACTGTCACGCTTCATTGTGGTGTAATTTCTTTTATGCAACTTATGTGTCAATGTTCAGATTGTTGAAGTTATTTGAATAGCATTAGACGATTTCATTTAAGTTTTTGTTTCTCTGCAAGCTTTGGTAAGCTCACTATAAAAATCAAGGCTAAATCGAGGCTAGATTGAGATTTCAAAAAGTGTTGGTATCATCCTCTACCGATATATTTCCCGAAAGTTTTTCCCTATTCATTCTCTTTCAGTTATGGTTCAATTTCCAAACCTTGGCTTTCTTCTATCCATTTGCGACTTGATATATTCATTAATATGGTCTTAGAAATACAAAGAACTGATCTCAAATTTTCTGCCGGCGCATGGTTCTGAATTACGATAGCTATACAATCGTCACACGTATTCTCCTTTGAAAAGTATGTACATTACAAATTTTGACATTGAAATACCATTAATTATATGAAATAAGAAAGAGAGATAAAAGCCCAAACCCATCGCCCATTCAACGCAGGGCTCTGGCTCAAAGCGGAGAATGGACACATCTCTCTCAGACAGAAAATAACCCTAGATGAAGTAGAACAAGCACTAGGAAACCAGTCACAATGTAGAGTCACTTGAAACTTCAAATGCTCCTCGATTCCCCGCCATATTTGATCTTCTATCAGCACACTTGACGCCATTGGAAATCTTGAGAAATCATCCGATCATGCCCATTCCTCCGAAGAACTTGGTCAAAATGGAAACTGCATACTTCCGTGTAGAGGAGTTCTATCAAAATATGGATTTTTAGAGCGTGCTAAAGTTCCATTGAAGTGAATTTTCCTGGAACAATAAAATTTCCATTAACATGTGCTCATGTCGAGGAGTTCTATTAAAATATTTATACGTTTCACGTTCTGTGCTACGGAAAAATTCATAATATTCCAATTTGTAAACATTTATTTATTATGTATTAAAAAATAAAGACCGTATTCAAAATACTTGCTGCGTGAAATATCATGGTAAAATAACAAACGAATTGTTTTACGTGTTTAGAAACAACCATAGTTTTTGATATCACAACAACTTCATCAAAGATCTCAGTGATAAACGACGAGGTAGAGACTCCAAACCCTCTTCTTCTTTTTTAAAAACTTGATTATTTCGCCTCAATCTAAATAAACTCAAGGTAACATGTCCTCATATCAGCAGATACAGAATTAGTTTTATCATATATGATTGACACATGAAGCCAGAATTTCTTTTCATATAAAAATATTAGGATTAAACAAGAGCAAAAAAGGCAGGCCAAAAGGAGGGTGGCACAAAACCATGAACATAAATAAACAAATGAAGAAGCTTGTCAGCACCATGACAATTTACGCATCCACACCTGAAAAGAGAAACCGTGTTGGGTTTTGTTTTCTTAGACAGACTCAGCTGCATTCTGGGTTGCTCCCGTGTCAGGAGGAGGTTGTTGAGCTTTCAAACTTCATTCATTGACAATTCTAGAGAGAGAGAGGGAAAAGAGACTGGGGAGAGAGAGAGAGTTGACGTGTGATTCAGACGTGGGGATATGGTGGAGGGTGTAGAGTTGTTGGCGGATCTTCCATGGACAGATTGGGCAAGTCTTATCAGTAAGTCAAGAACTTTTGCTTGTTCAGATATCTCTCTCTCTGCGTATGCTCCCTTTTTTCTTTGTTTATTTTGATGATTCGTGCGTTTGTCTTTTATGTCTAACAAGCACCCTCATTCCACCTTTTCAAACAGAAAATGACACAAAAACGAGAGAGAGAGAGAGAGAGAGAGAGAGAGAGAGAGCTTTGTCTATTATGGTGACTTAGGGGGGTGGAAAACCTGAAAAGCATGACCTAATCAAACTTAAAAGTCTCACAAATGGTCATCTGCACCCACTTACTAATTTTACAGCTCTACCAGCAAATTACGATTACCCACTTTGAACAAATTTCGTGGATTATGAAGTTAAAACTTTTGACCTAACCAATCAAAGACCTAGATTTTGCTGCAATTGGCAAAGGCATCGGAACTTGGAAATGACACGTGCAGCCAACCAGAAGAAAGTGAGCCTGTGGGCGAGCTGCAAGTTTTGCAGGGCAGGTGAAAGATCCAGGGGGACCCCTATTTTTAAGGGCCCCCGAAATTTAAGAGAGAGAAAGTAAGAAAGTAAACAGAGGAACACTGAAAGACGAAGGTAGTGAGAGAGTGAGAGAAACACCCAGAGCTATTTCCATTTTCCAAGATGGCTCGTGGCCGACAGTCTGACGGTTCCCCTAATCCCCTATCAGACTCATCGGCGCACGTGACCTCCTCTCATTAGTTCATTTGGTTTTTATCCGTCTTCTTCAATTTTTTTGGGTTTATAATTAGCCTAAGAGATATGCCTATTTTATTATGAGTTTTGGTTAAATAAGCCACGGTAATTTCTATTAAAAAAATACCATAGCGGACGACGGTAGCACAAAGGGATAAATTTTTATAAATTCTTATGAAATTTGTAGATTAAAAAACTAATAGCAAATTGTGATAAAAAACAATTTCAAATATTGAAAATATCAGCTATGAGTACCTAGTGACAATATACAATGAGAGATGCACCAAAGAAGAAGAAGAATATAATGAAGTAATATGGATTGGGCATACACACCAACACATGGAGATTATAAGCCAACATACAATGACAATGTTCTGCCTACGGGAAAAGATCAACTCATTTTTGACAATCTTTTACCTTTGACCATTAAATAGTAGTTATGATGTTGAGATTCAATTTTCATCAAATGATGTAAATATAAGAGTAATGACTACGTTGTTTGACAACTCAAATGAAGATGATGCAAAAAAAATTTTAACTTGGCCAAGAGTAGCAAAGATCCAAATCTATCTTGAAAAAAAATCTATTGCACACATGAATGAAGAAATTAGAAAAAAAAACATTGGCAAATGGTTTCGCATTGAGATTCTCAAAAATTAGATCTCAACGACTAACTGCAGTTTGCGTGAATAATTGTCCCTGGTGCATACATGCTTCGACAATGCACGAAGAAGAGACGATTCAAATTAAGAAACTTATTGATATAATTGTGCTCATCGATTGGAAAAATGACTTGCATCGGCAAGATAACTTGCCAATACCTAAGTTTATAGGTTCAGGATTCAACCTACATGGGTTATCTCCTCCATAATTGAGCGGTGAAAATGGTTACGATGTTACCATCATAACAAATGTTGAAATTAAAGATCAAATGAAAGCTCGTAAGTAGAATGAAAGTTTTGGTGATGAACAATTTCAACTTCTTTGGCAGTATGAGGATGAGCTAATGCGGTACAACCCTAGCAATAGAGTACTCATCCAAGCTTAATTGTTTACAATAGAGGGAAGAAGCAATTCGTGAATTCAAAAGATTCTATGTATGCATGTTTGCATGCGAGCAAATATTAAATATGTTAGACCAATTATATGTTTGAATGATTATATCTTTAGAGTGTGTGTCTGGATCATCTATTGAGGACAATCAAAACTAACTCTAACGAGGACCTCTATCTCTTTGTATATGTTGTAGTCAAGTCAGAGTATGAAAAGTCATAGAAATAATTTCTCATGCAACTAAGACAAGATATTGATACTCCTTGGGGTGTTGGGTAGACTATAATATCATGTAGTCAAAATGTCTTATTTTCTAGATGATGATAAATTTATAGGTTTCAAAAATTATAAAAATTATAGGTTCGAATGCTCATCATCGGTTTTATCATAGACATTTATACGCCAATATGAAATAAACTTTTCGTAGGAAAATATATAAAGATTTTCAATGGAATGCAGCATACGGCACCATCCAAAGTGGGTTTGAAAAAATAATGACAAGATTGTCTCACCATAACACATTGGCAATTGAATACTTTTGGGTCATCCCAACAGAAGCATGAGCAACACATGCTTTCTCTTCAGATAAAAAAATTGATATGAGTTTGAATAATCTTAGTGAGTCATTTAACAATGTCATCTTTTCTGCTCGAGATGAACTTATAGTCACAATCCTAGAGATGATAAAAATATCCAGTATGGTTCGTATTGTTAAAATACAAAAAAAAGATGCTCCGATCAAATGACATATTTTACAAGCGAATAAGGGAGAAATTAAATGAATTGATCAACAATTCAAGGGATTGGAACCCAGTGTTTGCCATGAATGATATGTTCGAGGTAAGCAATGGTAGACGACAATACATTGTCGATATGCGAAATGCTTCTTGCAATTGCAGAAGTTGAGATCTAGCAAGGATACCGTGTGATATGTTATTCCTACTGTGTAGTTTAGGTCAGTCCCAAGCAGCTACGTTGATCGATTATGTGATTGCTAATCGAGACATGTGGCTCGTCGTGGGTGGAGTTGGAACCTAACTACCTCCAAAGATTCGACGTAAAATAGGTCGACTGAAGAAAAAAAAATTAAAGATGTGGATGAGCCTCAATGTAGTAGCACATCACTAGTCAAAAAACTAAAACGGTCAATTGTGGCACGTGCGGTATGATGAGATATAACAAGAAAACATGTTGGGGAGGCCATCCACTTTAGCTACATGCAGACCGAACGCCGATGAAGAAATATTTATGGAATTCAATATTGCAATACCAGGATCTCAAATAAATCAACTAGACCTAATGTCAAAACCGCCATGATTCTAGAACCTTCTTGTAGGTGGCCAACGTAGTCGAGATGAATATCTAGAAAATGATTATTAGTTGTATATATTTCAATTCTTAAAGGAGAAAAAATTGTATGTAGGGCAATCATTTAATGAACTTTTTAAGTATACCAACAAAAGACATATATTTTATATAGCAAAAAAAGTACAATAAGTTAAAAATACATACAATCATATAAAATAAAGTATAATGTCATAAAAAAGTGCAATGATATAAAAAAAATACAAGGTACTAAAAAAAGTATAATCATAAAAAAATTATAAGGTAATAAAAAAGGTACAATGCATTAAAAAAGTCCAATTATATTAAAAATTCTTCGAGTCAATACATAATAAAAATCACTAATAATAGATAAGTTCAAGTGGAGACTGTGGGGCAAAGTCATCGAGAGACGGTGGAGGACGCTTGTCATAAAGAAAAATTCAAAATAACCCAATTTTATCTATCATGTGTCACATCTCAAAAATGGTGTGCTCTAAAACATCAATCTTCTGTATATGCTAAGCATGATAGTCATCTGTCTAAGTCTAATAGCTATCAATCATTTGCATATATGCATATATACAATAGATAGAGAAATTTATAAAAAGTAATAAGGTTCAACAAAGTATTCAAAGGCAAAGATTTTTCTGCTCTTATCCTACAAAAATAACATTGAGGTTAAACTATCCTCTGTCAATCTTCCAATTTCAGAACTTACATAAAAATCTAATTCACGACGTTGTTCAACACCATAATTATCTTCCATAAATTTGATTTGATAATAGGTCAGACAATCATCAAAAGGTGGCTTTCTTCGTGGCTTCAAAAATATTTTCCTGAGATTGAACCCCTCATTAGGATGGGTGAGGTTAAACTATAAGATTAGATAGAATACTCTTCAACCATCCTCTATAAATTAGAAATATATTCTTGAACTTCAAGACTTAATGAGATTATCTAATTTTTGAGATGACAATGAAATATTTTATTTTAGGGTTAAAGCAATGACTTAGCTAAAACGAAGAAATTTTATGTTTGTTTCAAATGAAAAGTATTTAAGGACTATGATTGATATTGGTTTATATGAGTGATTGTTATAAATGCAATGCTAGATTAAACATAAATCAATCTAACATGCTTGCTAAATGATAAACTAAAGCATTTAAAACAACTGAATAATTTACCTTTAGTCATTAATGATTAAGTTCGAATAAGAATAACGCTATTTTTCTTAAAAATCTCTATTAATTTTTTCTATCTCTTACTGATGGTGTATTTCTCAATGAGATATGTAGAAATATATTGATCCTCAAACAACAAATTCAACTTTTATTTATAAGTTCTTACATCAGAAGACTAAATATTAAAAAGTGGATTAAAATGAGATTTTATGGTCATTCATGTACCGTGTTAATGCGTTCTTAATGTACATAATGAATTTTATGTTTTAGAAACCTTTGATGTATAAGACCGTAATGTGTTCGGCAATTCGAATTCCAAAGGGTGTACAAATTAATTAAGAAATAATGTACTAATTAAATAAATATGCACTAATTAAATAAAATGCCAATATTCTCCAACTTAGTTTTATATTAATAAAAAAATAATACATGAATCATATTGACGAATTCTCTTGAAGTAATGTGAGAATAATTGAATATGTATAGCAGTGCATTCTACTTCTCCTTTATTATTCATAAATTTAATGAAGAAACCATGTGTTTTTTTAGGATTTAATGCCTTAGTATACTTCTAAAACTCAATGTGTACCCAGTAATGTATAAATATGAGAAATATTTAAAGAAGAGTTACAATTATCCATTCTAATGACGAAAAATTACATAGATGAACTAAGTCTGATATTAAGTACATGTTCTTCAATGTTAAAGGTCGCATGCCTTTAGTTGAAGTATTAGTGACCATGAATTCAGTATTAACGTATTTGATGACCACTGTGACATTCTTAACACATTTTTTTATTGATGTATACTCAGTGTCGATATGCTTACTTTGACTTCCACTTTTGTTGTTTTTAGTCATAGACCGCAGCTAAATTGTCGCAGTATATCTTCGACAACTATCAACAAAATACAAGATTCTCAGATGAAATAAAATTATTGAACCATATACCATGTGAAGTAGCTTTAAATCGTGATACGAACTCGACCTCCATTTAGTTATAGAAATGTTGGAAATTGAGTTTAAGATATATATGCATTTGAGAATGTTCGTCTGATATTGGAGTTTATAACCCACAAGAAACAAAACTCGATCAAAGAACTATTAGTGGCTATTTTATCGGATATACCACATATTTTAAAAGATATAGATTCTATTGTTCATGTCATAGCACTAGGAGTGTGGAGTCAATAAATACTAAATTTCTTGGGAATGATTTGATTAGTGAGATTGATCGATTTTGAGATATTTATCCTTAAATAGATTACATTGATGTTCAACTCACAAGATCAAGTGATAGATTGATTGTTGTACATAATATTTCAACAGATGAAATGAATGTTAGATAATCAATTAATGATATTACAAAAATTGTTAATAATGATCAAGTTCTCGGAAACTCTTATTATTGTTGATCAACTTATTGAGCGATAAATTTATAGAGAAATTGTCAATACAAAACTAAGAAGATCTAATAGAGAAAGAAAATCAAATATTTCTAGAGACAATACTCATTGTGTAATATTAAAAGATATAAAGCAAGACTCATTTGGTAAAAGATTCATACAAAAAGAAAAAAATCGATTATAAAGGTATCTTTTTTTAAGTATCAAATAAAGATTATCTTCACATTATTTTAGCTTTAATTGCACATTTTGATTTTAAGTCGCATACAATGGATGTGAAAACGTCATTTCTCAATGGCAGACTAGAAGAAGAAGTTTACATGAAACAACTTGAAAGATTCTACTATAGTGAAAGTGAGAATTTAGTGTGCAAACATAAGAAATTCATATATGGACAAGCTTATCGTTAATGGTATTTAAAGTTTCATAATGTTATCTTTAAATTTAGATTCATAGAGAATATTATAGATCAATGTATATACTAGAAGGCTAGTGAGAGTAAAATTTATTTCATGGTATTTTATATGGATGATATTTTACTTGCATCAAATGATAAATGTTTCCGTTTCCTCCTCCCTTCTTTTGGCAGAGACAGATTCTCTCTCACTCCCTCATTCGTCCCTTTCTGTTCAATAAGTTGAGCGAAGAGTATCCCTAATTTATAAAAGTGCAGTGCTCCCCCTAAAAATTGGGAGTCCTCATCCCTTCAAATCTACTATCTTAATTTGGTGACAATAGAGTTTACTTTCATCTCACGTCTTTCGACGTTAAATTATCCATTTATTATTTATTTAAATCTATTAATTATTAACTAATTTAGTCTACTCACCTCACACGAAACCATATTTTATAATTTATTGAGAGAGATTGACCAACTCAGACCTAATTGATATTAATCATATCTTATTTTTTATTTTATTTCCATAAAATATTTATTGATGAGTACCTAATTTGCCTTAGTTTGTCATAATTTTGTAATGATTTTGACACAAACATTCTACTTGTGATTTTCTATTTGTTTGTCGCTCATGGTGCTCATTTTTTTCTTGATTATTATCTAGTACTTTTCTGTTTCCATTTGAATTAAGAAATTTGTTAGAAGGTAATTGTAATACATCAAGAGGTGCAATACTAAAACTATACACGATTTCAAAAGGAGTTTATGAGGTAGTACAATAAACAACTCGATCATAAGCAAACTCAATGTGTGAGAAATATTTCTCAATTTCTTTAAACTTTTAGAAATTATTGCTGTTAGTGGAAAACAATAGCTTCATTCCAAGCTTTTTTGACAAAGTCCTCCAAAAATAACCTAAAACTTCAAATCTTCATTACTCACAATAGTTCTTAGTATTCCATGCAAACATATGATTTATTTAAGGAATAAATATGTTACATTCATTGAATCATTAGTTTTAGAGCATGCGATAAGATTATGCATTTTACTAAAACGATCAACAACAACAAAACTACTATCCTTATATCCTTGTGTCTTAGGCAATTTTAATACAAAATCCATAATGATATTGTTCCAAGCATCGTCTTACAACTAGTAAAAGAATATGCAACTCATATCGTTGTACTTTTCTTCTAACATCTGACCCAAAAAAAATTCAATTACTTTTCATAAATTTTGTATTGAATTGACCAACTTGACCTAAGTCAGCAAGTCAGTTTATATAAATTAGATTCGAACTCAAATTAATATGATGGTTTATATGGCCGAGAAATGACCAAATCTTGAGGCTTTGTTTTAAATTAAAATCCAATACGAACTTATCCAAATGGTAACTTTAGATGATTGATCGATCCGATCATATTGTCCCCAGAATATTATGGGTTGTGATTCTCTATTAGTTCTTCATTAACTCGTAGTGATGCTAGGTTTATCTTTTTACCATACCCATTTATTATACACATGTCATTATGTACGATAAGAAATTATGATCATCCTTAATACAATAGTGACCCCTTGCTTTATAAATTAAAACTTGATAAATAGATAATTTATTTTAGCATAAAACTTCTTCGGTTATATAAATACATACGAGCACAAATATTTATATATATCACAGCCAAACTTCAATATTTCTTTTAAAAAATTGGTTCAATGAAAGACCTAACATAAAATTAACGAATACTTACGTACAATTAAAAGTTAAGATAAGAAGAGAAATATAACATTACTCTTAAAACAATAATGACCCATTCCTTTATAAATTAAAACTTGATAAATAGATAATTTATTTCAATATAAAACTTCTTCGGTTATATAAATACAATCACACTAGCAAATATCCACCATACCACAGCAAAACTTCAATAATTATTTTTAAAAAATTGATTCAATGAAAGACCTACAATAAAATTAATGAATTACAAACACAGCCTCATAAAAAATGTAAATATAGTAAAGTACGAGGATCCTTTCACCTATTTAAAGCAATAAAAATAAGAAAAAGCAGGGATGTCCTTTAATAGGGTTTGATTATTAGACTTAAACTAGGCTGAGAACCCTAACAAAGCGTACTAATAATATATTAAAAAAATTATTTAAACAGAAGCGGAGAAGTATGTTTGAGTTAATAGAATTACAGTGACAGAAAGCTAAAGGAAGAAAGTAAATTAAAATGAATGGGAGGTGACTGTTTGGCTGGCGAACTTCCTTTGTACTAGGTGGGTGAAAAGTAAGATTCTTTGTTAAGTCTACACTAACGATAAATGAAAATAATAAAGCAAATATAATTTTCAAAATAGTTGAAAATATTGATTATCATAGGATTTAAGGTAGTTGTTTCTTCCGCAGCTCATAAAATTGGCAGATTGCTACTCTATGAAATCAATCACAATCAAATATTTCTTGCTCACCATGAAATCATACTAATGTTGGAGCATAAATCCAAAATGTTTGAAGACTCAAAATTAATTCGACCCAAAATACACACTGTCACATACGAAGAATGTGGATTTCACAGTGGTGTTCGAGGTAATTTACAATTCACGTGTTTGGCCGATCAGATGTTTCAGTCCAATTGAAGTCAAGAAAGAGATTTGATTAATTATGAGCATCCCGTTCACATAAGTGAAATTGCATAATCTTATATTATGTGAAAGAGTAGAAATCTTTACATCATTTTATTTTATTCATTAGCTTAAGCTGAAAAATAAATACGAGCATACACAGATTACTAAATGAATAATATTGCATTTTAGCATCGAGAGACTCCCAAAAATATTTGTACTTAAGTAAGAGAAAATCCCATCAATTCTGAGTTTTGCTAGAGGTTAAATCTTTTATTTTATACTTTATGGAATGATACTTTTTGATCTGCAGAATATAACTATATGTATATGTAGTGACTTTAAATGTGTTTCTAGCGGCAAACTTAATCTTCTTTTAGCCTGACTAACAGCTAGGTAAATAGTTAATAAACATTAGGTGCTTTACTTTTTTCAATATTTCTTGCCAAATATTATTTCTATGTTTTTTAATTCTAATAATTCCGGGCAACTAGAATAAATTGTCTCAAATTTAGGATGACAACCAGGTTGGGTTAACTCGCAAAATCGACCCAACCCAACATTTTAGGTTGAGTTCGATTGGCTTTCAAAGGGTCTAACCTGAACTATGAACTCAGCTCGTAAATTTGTATTAAGTTGGGTTTGATTAGTTTTGAAATGTTCTAACCTGAATCATGAACTCAATCCATAAATTTGTTAAAGTTCTAACCCTAACTCGAATTTCCCAACTCAACTCGAACCCAACCCGAGTATTGGGTACGAGTTAGGGTCAGTTTTCATAACTCAATTAGTCGGCATTGGATTAAAATTTTTATAACCTGCCTTATCAGTTTAGACTAATTTTTTGTCAAAACTCAATATGAAGTCATGAGTCCCACCCCTAATAAAAAATCCATGATGTTGATAAAATATAAATTCGAATATATTAATTGGTAAATAGAAAAGTTTGGATACAACTTACATGCTAAAGACATGCATAATTATGGAGGCAATTCAACAGTAAATACATTACAACATGAAATGTGGATGCATGATTGTTGGGAGCACTTTGAAAATTGTAGTCAAGCAAGAGAGAGAGAGCCAAAAGCATAAGAGAATGGCCGTCCAAAGGGCAAATTAAAGAAGACAAAAGATGGTCCCATCCGCCGCATCGCCATCTTCCACTTGCCCTTTTTCTCTCCAATTTTTTGTATTAAAATATGGTTGCCTTCTCAGCTTCCAACTAATCCCATTTTATAGTCAATATTCCTTTTTTATTAATCTTAGTTAATCATAGCCTCAAATCCAGTATAAGATATGCTGAGAGTAAAATTAGCATTCAATTACACACATAAGAAACAACTTTGCACTATCAATAGTTGCGAGAGAGGAAGATTGAGCTCAATACTTGCCTTATACGAAATCAAAATACGACCAAAATTTACAGATTAGCCCAAATTGACTAAGTGAGACTTTAGCAGAAACAAAGGCCTAAGATAACCTTCCTAATGAATTATTGTGCATACTATCGTCCTTCATTGTCCACAATATTTGGATTGATCCTAGTGAATTACAAGCTTAGTCTCTAAGTAACTTTATTAGTCTTACTGTATTATCCGTACAAGTAAGAGTTTTTTATGGCATTGGTAGAGGATGATTAGAGCTTCTACTATCCATAGAAAGGTAAATACTTCTCATTTCCATTAGGAAGATGAGCTGCATTAATCAAGATTTTCATTTATTTATTGAGACATGTTTTCCTATAACAAGACTAGGTTTCCCTTATCTATAAAATAATGCAATTTGCAAGTGTTAAGCGATGAACTTGCTCTAACCATGGTTAAGGATGACCTAATTTTAAAAATTAACAAAACCTAAAAAAACAACATACATCACGTGGACCCCACAACCGCACTCTTCTCGTCTAGGGTTCATTTTGGCTAAAGTCTCATGTATCATTAGATCACACACCCCACCCACATTCAACATTTAAAATTTCATCTACACTCTCCTTTAATTTCGTATTAGCTTATTTTTATAATAAGGTGTATTCTTCCAACTTAATTTCATCAAAACCAAGAAATGTCAAAAGTTAAGAGGTTTATAATCTATTTTCTATATCTTATTATATTCGAAAAAATGAAATTGAGATGACATTTATATGAATATTTAAGCTTTGATTAATTGTCCTCTCTCTCTGACCATCTTTCTCCTTCTTCCCTCATCCTGTGCCTGCACTCTATCATTCTTCTCCTTGGTTGTGTTTCCTTAGGGTCTGTCTTCGAGCTCTCTCTCTCTCTCTCTCTCTCTCTCTCTCTCTCTCTCTAATCTTGTATATGTATCGCCCACTCAACATAAACAAAAGCAGAAAAGAGTTGTTAAGTTTTCCCTCTGTAGCTACATCCGGCGTCTGAGTGTTTCTTTTTTAATTTCCATATTTTTAATAATTTTCCTTGTTTTCTGTTGTCTGCCTTTTCTTTTTTCTCGCAATTTGATACTTCTATGGCTGGTTTGGATTTGGGAAATCGGTATGTTCATCCGCTACACTTACCAGACTTGCACCTCCAAAGACTACCTCAATCTCACCCGCCATCAAACTCCGAGGAAGATCCCGATCGTGGCACCAATTTTTCCGGCCAAGATGGACCTCACCAAGCCATAGAAAGCGCCGGAGATTTGGTCGGTCGCAGACATCGCGGGAGACCACCTGGCTCCAGAAACAAGCCTAAACCACCGGTTATAATCACACGGGAGAGTGCCAACACTCTAAGAGCTCATATTCTCGAGGTTGGCAACGGCACTGATGTGTTCGACGGTGTCGCCTCCTATGCCCGCCGTAGGCAGCGGGGGATCTGCATCTTGAGCGGGAGTGGGATGGTGACAAACGTCAGCCTGAGACAACCTACGGCTGCCGGTGCCGTAGTAACCCTACATGGGACGTTTGAGATAATATCGCTTTCAGGCTCCTTCCTGCCGCCACCAGCTCCTCCGGGAGCCACCAGTCTGACTATTTTTTTGGCCGGCGGTCAAGGTCAGGTGGTTGGGGGGAGTGTCGTCGGGGAGCTGATTGCGGCTGGGCCTGTCATCCTCATCGCTTCTTCGTTCACTAACGTGGCTTACGAGAGACTGCCGTTGGATGAGGAGGAGAATCTTCCTGTGCCGGAGTTTGATTCTCCGGCCGCAGGAGCTGGAAGTGGTATTGCCGTCGGGAATAACCCATTTCCGGATCCTTCTTCTGGGCTTCCTTTTCTCAACCTGCCACTTAATTTTCCGAACATTCAGCTTCCCGGCGATGGGTGGGGAACTAATTCAGCACCACGTCCATTTTGAGCTATGATCCTAGAGTGGAAATACTTGGAAATGTTTGATTGATTTCTGAAGAAGAAGCGGACGACTCGCGTGGATTTCAGAAAATAACATATGTTATTGTTCGAGCTTGAAAAGGTCAGAAAATTTCATGGTCCTGCACTTCTTTTCTTCTTCTTCTTGTTCTCCTTCTTCCTCCTGTGGATGTTATAGTTTCTTGGTTTCTTTTCCCTCCTTTTTCCCTTCATCCCCCTGTCTTCTACTCCATTTTCTTCGGGTTTTTAGGATCTTCTGTCGTATTTGGAAATACTTTTCTTTGTTCATGGGAAACCTCTTTATATAAGAGATGGGATTGAGGATTTTACTTTAACTTCATGTGTTTTATAAATGTTAAGCTATGTCATCGTAGATCATGTAGTTCTTTTTTCCCACTGTTGTTCTTAAAAATAAACAAAACAATAACTATTTTCCTCTTTTTTATGTTCAAACAATTTGGATCCTGCATTATTTTCATGAAACATTTAATGATACTCCTGCATACATCAACATAATTTGACACTTCAACTTAAGAACACATCATACAGTTCATCTTTTGTATACACTTAAAACCATTTCCTAGTCCTCATTCGTGTTGTAAATCTGAATAAAGAAAATCCCAAACAGCACTGATGCCCAGCGCTTGGTTTTTAATTTGATTATATGATACATGGTGATTACAATTCTGCGTGACTTGAAGAAAATCATTGGATGACTTTATTCATTTATGAAAATAATAGACGTTTCCAATGATCGAAACAATATTGCTGTCTCAGATAATTAAATCGGAAAAACTTGAGAAAGATTAGAATTTTCAGATGATAATCTTGGTAAGCATGATATTCATTGATTATGACATAGGCTTGCTAGAACAGATGCAAATGGGTGTTACTAGCGTATTATATTACATGTATTTGCATAGAATTTGGATTGTCTTACGTTAAATCCAGCTGCTATGTTGAATTCTACTACTTTATTTTTTAGTTCCAAATAAAAGACTGACGAAGAAGCCATTTTTACTGTAGATGCAGGTTGTATGTTGAAGAATTTGCTCCCTTTATTGTAAAAAATAATTCTTTGCTCAGTCAAAGATTATGCTCCTACAGGAAAGTTCATAATTTAAGCTGTAGTTTCTTAATTAAGAGTATGGGGTATCTTTGTTTGGTGATTTAGATCTATTAATCTAGGAAAAATTTGGCATCAACAGTTAGTTCACTTCCCTAATGTACAGAAGATAAAACAACCAAAGGAAAGGCTTCGAATTAAGTGAAATTGGAGCAGTATATAATACAATATTGTACCTTGTCATTTACTGCAATTAGTTAATAAATCACTCCAATCAATAAATATAATATTGATGTGCGTGACTACCGTACAATCCGAACATTACTAACATAAAACGTTCATGACAGAGTATGATAGTTTGTTAGCTTTAAAACACCCGTGCTGCTGCAACGAATTGGAGATTAATGAAGTTAGAATTTTAACACGTCCAACTAAGTAATATATTGTGATAACAAGTTACGATGAGAAAAAAAAATGGTTGCGAACTCAAGGAATATGCAAAGTTTTTAAAATCTCATATCATTAGTAAATGGTGGATGAGATAATACGTTAATATAATTATCCTTGCACTAAGAGCACTTGAGAATAAATTTGTGCGAACCGAAAATCCAAATCGAACATTATCTTGTTAATTGGACGGTGTTCTACAAATATTATTAAGGTTGTAATGTTGACCTACTTTAGATTATTCTGCACTTGGTTGTTCGAGGCCAGTCCCATTATTATTATAAATGAAGTGCTCTCTCATCCATTAAATAAATTGTTGTTTTTTGATACACTACTGCCAGTAGATATCTAGGAAAGTCCCAAAACATTTTCGACAACACATTAGAATCCTTAATTTACTTTCAACTTTGAAACATGGTTCCAATCTATATCCATGTTTCAGTTCATAGGATGATTAATATAAGAAAAACAACCTCGGCTTGTAATCATTTTACATAGTATTGTTGTAGCTACGAATAAGTTGATGTACTCGTGAAATCCAAGACATTTTGGAATGCTGGTTTCTTCGAGTTCAAATTGGCTAAATCATTCGTTTTCAATTGAAAGATTCTGCGTTTGAGCGAAGCAATCTCTTCAAAACCCCACAAATTGAGATCGCTCAGGCTTCAAAACAAGCACTAAAATGCTACGGCTGTTACAAGCTTACATACAAACAAATCCAGATATTATATATTGAACTCAACTTTTACAGATGCTTTGCAACATATGCACGTTCATGCCGCTCAGTGGTTACTATATTTTATGATGAGATGCATGTGGAAAGAGAGAGAAGACTTGTATTGATGGTTATCAACTTTGGGGTTGAACTTTCTTAATTTCCAATACTATATTATAAACTCTGTGAAAGTGCATCGGCATCTCCAAAGTTAAAAAATGGCTGAAATGGAGCTTAGTGGATCTAATGCTCGTTTAAAGTCATACAATATGCTTGTTCTAACAAGTTAGGCACTTGCGCAATAGTTTGAAGCAATTTTAATATGATACTTGCTTCTGAAAGCTCTTTTAGATTTCCAAACTCTTATTTTATGATGTTGAATAAGTGTTGATAATATTAGGCTTTTAATATTAGGGTTCCATGATTTATTATTATTGACTTTATTTTTTAAAATTTTAAAAATAGAAAAAGGGAAAGAGTCGAAACCAACTTTAGACACTCTATTAAAAATATAGTGACAAAAAAATAGCATCATGAAAGAGTTGCAAGTCTTTTAAAAACATAGAAATAAGGAAAAAACTAATCACACTATAAATCATGTGTTTCAGTATTCTTTTATTCCAAGAAATTTAATATTGACGTCTTATTAAATATGGATAAGGATTGTGGTTCGAAAACCGAGCAACCGATCATTTTCAATTGATAATTCTTGAACAAAAAATTATAGAACCAGTGTCTGACTTTGGTTCGATCTTTACTGATGCTGAGAAGTGGTAAACTGAAAAAAGGTTTTAGCCACAGGTTGGTGCAATGCCTTTTAGACTGTGTTATGCCCAACCCTCGATTGTTACAGAATGAACAAAATCACTGAACGTGTCGCGTAGCGGAATCACGATGAAGCTACAGATTTCCGTGAAAGTACAGTGATGCCTTGTTTTGCTTTAGATTTCCCTGAATAGAATCAAATTTTAATATTTGGAGCATGTTTCTTAAAATGATGGGAAGAGATTTTCTTAGAAATGTTTAATAATAATTTGAGATTAAAGCTAAAATCAACTTTTTCATGCATAACATTTTTGAAAATTTTCGACTGAGTTAGTCGCAAACATCATTACATGCCCCTTGCAAGGTCAAGTGGAACGGAGTGACCAATCTCCAATTCATTTGTTTTTCCAATTTATTTTTTGTTTCGCTTGAGTTTATATTTAGTTTTTTGGTGAGGACTTCTACTTAAGTAGGGATATTTGGATTTGAATGTTGAGTGTATGGACTTTGTTCCATTGATAATTTATCCGTTGTTGTTAGAATTTAATTACTCGAATTCTAGGTGGGTCGGGTCAATTCTTTGTATATTGATGTTTGAGTCACAAAATTCATTGTACCTTGATTTCTTATAATGAATTTCTCTTATGTCTGTAGTTTTTTTTTGCTTTGAGTTTTTCATGTAAATCTTTGAGTTCTTATTTCTTCTGCATTTATTAATTATTATCGTTTGATTCTCTACAATTTGCATCTGAGCGAAGTTGAAGGTTTTTGAAAATGACATTCTTGATTTATTAGAGATATCCAACAAGTTTTGAATCTTTAGAAAGTTTAATTGGGATTTTATTTGGATAAAGTAAACAAAAAAATTAAAAAAAAGGAAATTGGTTTCCTTATGGGTCGTTGCGCTTGAAGTGATAGAAGCTTTCTAACTTTTATTTTTTGGTTTGGTATGTGAGCGCTAGCTTGCTCGGATTGCTACAATACCAGCCGAGCCAGGCTCAAGCCCAGATATCGGGCTCGAGAACTCGATCAAGCGAGCCGGGCTCAAAAATCCCGAGCCCCCGAGCCTAGATCTTCTACTCCCCAGCACCGACGCTCCAGGCCGAAGAAGCGTCGTCGATTCTTCATCTTCGTCGACGTCGACCATCGCCGTCGTTGTTGTCTTCGTCTCTGTCATCTTTGTCGTAGTCGTGGTTTTTGCGTTTCCCGACGGCTCGAAGCTCGAGAGATCGTCGTTGATTCTTTGTCGGCGCCCCCGTCGTCTTCGTCTTAGCCTTCGTCTCTGGCATCGCGGTTTTGCGCGGTCTCTCTCTCTCTTCGCTAAAAATTAATCAAAAGAAAAAGTTGATTGAGAGAGACCACTCTCGGGAAACCTTGCACACGATCTCGTAGCGGCACTGATATGCATAAAGGACTGGAGCGATGTCGTTACAAGAAACCAACAACGAAATGATGATTTAGCAGAGGAATTCAAAACTTAGAATTCAAAAATTATTAATTTTTTAAGTTCTAAAGCATAACTTTATGTAATTTTTTACCTTAGTATTTTTTGTATATTTTGCACGTGATTGACAGTTAGATGAGTGTCAACCTAGTTGAGATGTACCTAATATGTAGTAATGTAAATGCTAACTTTTTTTGTACAATTTAATTTTTCGATGATATGTAATTTTTTTTCAATAATAGTAAATATAGTTACATTACATTACAAAGTGTTTAATTATTCATCAATTTTTTGAATAACATAATACAAATTTGTTTTCAAAATTAAATATAAACTAAGGTTATTTACAAATGTTATGCTCGTTTGGCTTGACTCGTTTATGCTCGAAAGGCTCGACAAGCTCGGCTCGGGCTCGACTCGAATATGCTCGGCTTGTTTAGGCTCGACCAGCTTGGCTATGGCTTAGCTCGAATAAGCTCGAGGCTCACGAGCTAGCTCGAGCTAAATTTTTTGAAAAAAGCTCAATAGGCTAAGTTCGAATAGGTTCAACAAGCTCGGCTGAAAAGAGCTCGACAGGCTCAGCTCGAAAAGCTCGACAGGCTTGACGAGCCAGAAAAGTTTTGGCGTGGCTCGCTTGAGCAGACTCGAATGTTGGCGCTACATGAGAGAAGAATAGGTAAGTTCTTTACTTCTCTATAAACACAGTAGTTTCTTAAAAAGAAAAAAAACCTAGTGACTGTCACCGAGAAAGAGAAAAGGTCTTGTTTTTTGTGTTTGGAACCGTGAAGAAGAGATATAATTTCTTCTTTGATTTAGCCTAGGTCTCCATGCCTCAACATATCTAAGAAGAGGATGTATTCTTTTCTCATCAATTTATTGGTAAATATTGAGAAATTCAAAAGGTAAATTGATAATTTCATTGTCGTTAGAAATATTTGAACTTTGATTATTTTGTTTCGGCAGAATATTTTTTGGTTATTTTGAATTTTTGAAGTTTGACAATATTTATTGAGAAAATAATTGAGATTGATTTTGATTTATTGGAATATTTTTGTTTTACAGAAACAGTTTGTAATATTTGGACTCTAACTTTTTATTCAAATAGAATATTCTAATTTTTGGATACTTTTTTATCTGATTTTTGTGTTCGAGATATTCTATTGGATTTAATGGATTGAAAATTTCGTAATTAAATATTTTATTGACACCGATAGTTTTTTGAGCGATGAGTTTGATCAGTTTTTTTTCCATTATTATTTGAGAACACAAAATTTCACTTATGGCAGGTGAAGATGCGAGATGTGCTTGCACCATGAATTCGGTCAACCCATTGTTTGGGCGGGGTAATATAGCCATTTTAAGTGAAAATGAGAAAATTCAGAAGGATAAAAAAACTCATTCTACAATGCATTTATCAAATCATATTTTGCAAAACATTTTGAACGAGAAGACTATCGCAGATATATTGATAAAATTATAAAAGTTATTTATAAGAAAAATCTTGAGGAGTAAGTTGCATTTGAAGCAACGATTATTTTCTCATCAGTTAATGAATGATGGTTCGATCAAATACCATTTGACTACATTGAAAGAATTAATTTCAAATTTAGAAACTATGAGATGGAAATATGATGAGGATCGATTTATCTTCGGAAGAGATTTATGATGCTTTGCTTCAAATGAGAAAATGAAGCAGATAATTGCGAGATGCAAATCTCGAGGATAATGACTCGTTGTTCGGGGTATAACACAAGATTCAAACAATAGAAGCGGTGATGGTGTTCACGGTTCAAGGGACAAATCAAAGTCAAGGAATCAAGATAAAATTTGTTTATTCTATAAGAAGAAGAGATACATCAAATCTGATTGTCAAAAATTATAGAATGTTAAGAGAATTGCTGGGAAGGAGAAGCATTTGAAGAAGATTAAGATGAAGATCTTGTAGTATGAGAGGAAATTTGGAGTCAAACAGTGAGTGAATCATCGAAAATGATTTCGACATATGATACAATTTCAAAAAGTTTCTTGTTAATGGATAACAATACACCTTGTAAGATAGCTGAGGTCGGTATTATCAGAATTTGGATTTTTGATATGAAGACATTGGGTAATGTATGACACCATCATATGCGGAGGAGATTAGACGGATCAATCATGGACGCACTTTTCTCATTAACATGGATAAAGTGATTAAGACATCAGCTTCTATTTTTTAGAGAGCATAGANAAAGTTGAGTAAATAGAGTGATCTTATAAACTCTCTAAGCCTCTCCCTACTCCAAAGTTAGTAGTTTTTCCCAACATCGAATCCAACAATATGCTTTCAAATTGTTGAAACTTGGAAAGATGGACAATCTAAAGACTTCTGCTCGGAAGAAATAGAGTAGAGCAACAAATATCTCGCATCGCCGCCATGATTACCACTCAAATCCAACCTCACAATTTCATCGATCTCAAAAGGATTCACTTTTCTTAAGTATAGAAGGGGATACACACAAGAATACCAAAAAATTCAATTAGATTTACAACTGCATCTTCGTCAACATAAACAACAATATTCATTGTTACTAAATCAGTTGTTTCACATACGAAGCTAAAACATCATAATAAAGCAATTATACCCTTAATGCCTATGTCGAATGCAAAAAGGGTAGAACGGGAGTGGCAAATATTTACAGATCGGTCAAAGATGAGTCGACAAGAAGAAACGCTAAAGTCGAGGTTCAGTTGAAGGAGCAAAGGTTTCAGCCTTCTTTATGATAATAAGTCACATGCCCAAAGCAAATGCTACTAAAATTAATAGTTTCGGTCCATTGAAGGTAAATGTTGCATATATGGTATTGTATAGGGTGTTCATTGCTTATTTTTAATGAACAAGATACTGCTGGCAACTACCCTCATAATACATGATGTCAATTACATTTAGCCCTAAAAATTACGACCGGAATGTCTCTTCAATTAGTAGGAGTGTATGTTGACATTCTATAATGGACAATTGTCTTCAGACTAGGTGTTTTGATAGTATTTTGTACTATGTGACTTCATTGAGATATTATTCTATTCTAGAAAAAATAGAAGAAATATTGACTTTTGAGATAATATTCATCTTTCGTTGCTAAGTAGATTTATTGTTATTAGTTTTTAGAATTGATTTTTGAGATAATATTTGAAATAAAAAATTACTTCAAATTGAATGTCTCTCTTCTTCCTAGTAAGGTTTATTCTTCTAAATCTCCATATGCATGCAATTTCAACCTATCTTGCTCTGTGTTCTAAGGGAAACGATATATACAATATATATTGTATATAATCTCCTTGTGCATCATATCAATTTTGTTTTAGGATGAAAGCAAGTAGCAGATTCTTGTTAGACATTGAAGATACCTAATAGCTTATCGTGCGACCCCAAGAAGCCGGTTGACTGAGCAGAGAGAACCCAAACCCTACTTGGCAGTTTTGGGAAAAATGACCATCATTTTGAACCGATTTACAGATTATATGTGAAGTTTAAGGATTTTGAACTAAAAGGTGAAAATTTGACGGGGTGTAGACCACATATAGCAACACCAAAACGTCAACTAAATAAAACAGCAACTTGTATCCATATTTGAGTCGAATATTTCATGACGGATGAGGATAGGGATTTCGTATATCTAGCAAAATACGAACAAAATACACAAGTCACAGAAAAAGTGGACGTGCCATCAGAGCCAAACATGATAGATTAAGAATCAAATGGATGTGAACGAACTACTACAAAAACAGTACATATCCGAACAAAAAAAGATGAAATCAAACTATTACGATCCATTTAAATTTTGTGGTTTTTTTACAGAATTACTTCTAAATATCGTAGCATTTTACATTTGAAGAGAAAGAGAAAATCTTCTCTGCACAACAAAAACTCTATAAAGCACAGGACATTTGCAAAGTATTCCGAGGTTAGGGACACTAATTTTCCTCACACTAATCTTCTCATTTCATCACGCTAATTTTTGCCAAAAATATGAGATGTGGTCCATTTAAACCTAAATAGAGTTCAACATATCAGTTAAATTTCTTGAAACTTCATCTTCATAAATTTACCTCAGCGAAGCATAAAATTTCGTAAAATTCATTTCAGGAACAAAATTTTACATCTCATGATGTTTATGAGATGTATACTCGTTATCAATTTATCATTAAACTTATTCTGATTAAGATATGAACCTAGCTTATACCAGATACCCGAAGTCCTGAAAGTGTAGAATGCTGCAACGTAGTTTAAAATTATTTTAAAAAAATTACAATCTCCATATTTTCTATTCCCGTCCCCATTTACAGTTAGTTCTTCGTCAGAGTTAACATCCAGAATTTAATAATAAGAGATTAATCACCAAAAAAGAAGTCTTTAAATGAAAAAAAAAAAAAAACTACTGCATTATTCATTAATAAGAAAATTTTCAATCAGATTTAAGTCAGTTTTTCATTTAAGAAATTAGCAGCATCTGATTCAAAAGTTCAAAGCTAGTTCATAATTATAAATTGTAGGAAACCATACCTCTCAAGGACTCACAAGGAGAACATGGGGATGGATGTTTTAGAAAAAAATTAAGAGTTAAAAAATAGCCATTATAACTAGTGGTTAACTAATCCAAGGTCGGATTTCATGTCTTCTTGTACAATTTCAAAGGATAAAAATGCCCATTTCAGAAAAATAAAAAAGGAAAAATGCATTAAGAATTGGATCTGCACATTATGAGATTAATTTATCGGTTCAGTTCAACCCATTTATATTGCAATTTTCATTTAATTTGAATGTTGAACTCCAATTCTAACCTTGTGGCGGTGTCTATTTTAGTTTAGAAGCTTGACATGCCCTCTTCAGCTATATTGAACTCTGATCGACTTGTTTCAATATTATGACCAAAGTTTGTAGAAAAGTTGAAAAATTAGTTCAAATGAAAGGATGAATACACGATGGTTGATACTGAATGGGTGAAAAATTCGTCGAAAGGAAACAGTTTCAAGTATTTCCCATAAAGTAGTAACACAAATGTTACATTAATAAATCTACACAGACAATGACGAGTTAGAAAAGTGTAGTCAATCGCAAAATGTTGTCTTTGAAATGCGAGAAATATACTTCTTGGGGTAGACAAGATTTAGCACGTTAATGGATAACATTTCTTTTATAATAAGATATCATCAACTGAAGTAAATCACATGGATGGCAACCAGCATTATTCAGTCTGAAATAGTAATTCTACCCAGTAATAGTCGAAAGACAATCAACCCTAACACTTGCTTCCTCCGGGCCCTCCATAACCAAACAAAGCTTTATAGTCTATATCTCGGGTAATTGCGTAAATGCCATTGTAACATTTTGGTGCATCAACCCTAGTTTTCATCGACAAGTCCCACGTATCCACTAGTTCGTACGAAGAATTAAAAGCCCCAAGTCGGGCGAGAATACTGGATCTGGGTATGTTGCTGGATGGGAAAGTACCTCTTCCCATTGGAGGACTCGGGAGGGATACAAGGTTCCCTGTGTAGCCTCCATATCTTACTTGCGATGCTCCTCCTGCCAAATGCTTTAGAATCTCCTTCGGCCAGTAACCCACGGCAGTCGCCAGGCTTCCTTGACCAACATATAGCCACCAATTACCGGTTCCTTTATCCTACAAAAAGCCATTTTCCTTTTATTAATTTTCTAGCCAAAGGGTCTTGAATACAAGGCAAAGAAGAACAAGTATGCTCCGGAGAATTTTTAGAACAAAAGAAAAAGCATTTCAATGGACTAAAATATACAGAAGTTGAGAAGAGACAAGGAACACTTGCAAACTTTAATAATGAAATTGAAGTGGAAAGCTAGGTTAAATCTAATTGAAAGATTTGGCGGTTAAGAATTAACTCGTTACCTGTTGTATAGTGAATTCCATAACCGTGTGATATCTTGGATCAACATCTTCATCTGAATAACTTAGACCAGGTTTTAAACGCTGGTGTACTTGTACGAAACCGGGACATCTTGCGTCGTAACATCCATTAACGAAATTATCCGTCTGTGATGCCACAAATGAAGTAAATCCATTTGCTTTTCGAAAAATACATTTGATTGCGTAGATCATTAGTAAACTAGGTAGAAAATACCTTCCAAAATATCGTGAAATGTGTGTAATGGTCTTTGTAGAGAAAAGGATGCACCTATAAGTAGAGAAATAGAAGACAATTCACTCTCGTTTTTCGTAACTCGGCCATTTAAATCACAAACAAAAATAAATATGAAAGAGTACATACTGCCCAACCAGCCTGAAGGCTATTTGGCCGAGACGGAGGGCCACCAAGAACCCAAATGCTAGCCGTGCTAAACTGGTAATTTTGAAGAGGATGTGGATTATGAAGCTCAATATTCGCATTCGCTCCACGAAGTCCAGACTCTTGTATCGATTCCACAACAGCCAACTACACTCAAAATTTATGTTACTTTTCAATTTTTTTTATAAAAACGTAAGTTTAAAGGGAAATGTGAAAAAGTAAAAATAAAATAATCTAACGTGTTCTTCAGCCCATCCGTCATTCGTTGCCTGAAGATCTTCTTCATGGGTGGAGGCGGCTTTTGCAACGGGCACCTTTCCTGGTGGGCAACCTCCTTCTGAAGAAACTTTGTTTGAACCTCTTAGAAAAGTCGGCTGTAACTGAAGAATCCAGGGAGGAAAATGGGCAAATAATAACAGATAGAGAGTTAAATTCACAAAAAAAAAGTGCAAAAGAAGAGAGGAAAGAGGTAAAGAGTACTTGAATTTTGTGATTTTTTAGCATAGGATGATCCAAACCAGGTTGCTTGTGTATGTCCACACAGTCAAACTCCTCTGGATTGAATCTCGGCTGCGTATGAAGAACGTCATCAGCGATTATTCTTTTTAACATAACTTCGTCGAGAGAATAATTAGATAGTGGAAATTAAAATGCAGATCGAAATCGCCGGCTAATTCCTTAAAACCGATATCCATGGAGAATATTTACCATTATTTCCTTAATTTTCTTGAGACTGAACTCATTCTTCCTGACAGCAGCGTCCCCTTCAACGGCATTCACTCCACCGACGATGACAAACCCCAGAATAAAAACTTGCAGGCAGATAGAAGAACTCATGGCTTAGCCCTTGTTCCAAATCCATGGTCGAAAACAAGCGCTGGAAAATAAATAGAGGAGGTGTAAATGCTTGAAGTTGAAGAAACATTAAACCCTAAAACCGTTTTGTTTTCTAATCTCTTAATGACAACCAAAAATGGAGACGGTTCCCTTGCTTGGTTCATCAGAAAAGTTGACCCTTGAAGCCCTTTTTCCTGTCCTAGAGTTATGCATGCACCCATTAAATGAGACACCAAAAAAAACATGCGACGATACCATGTACGGGACGTGTTTCCATCTTTTATTTAATCCCTAATTTTCACCACCCTTTATTGACAAAGAAACATCGATGAATCACATTAAAAAAAATTAGTTATATCCCATGCGGAAACTTAGCATGTATCCTATTTAGTAATTACGATTGAATTTCTATATTTAATGTTGTCCGTGTGCTGGAAAACAATTAAAATTCACTTGTGTATCTTGAATTACGTTTGGAGATATTTATGTTTAGGATTAAATTAATTAAACTATAAATTTATGGCGATAATTATGCACATCTCTTGTATCCCAAATGTTAATTTTGTTCCTTTGTTCCCTCATGGACAAGGTAAAATTGAAAATTACATCCAATTAATCACATTAAATCTTTCCATTGAATTGTAGCAGCAAAATGCATCCAATTGTATCATCAAGAATTTACATCGCGTAACATTTAATTGTATCATTATTTAGATCATGTACGAATTAAGAAATTTGTTATGGATTGAACATCCAAGTCACTTCTATTTTTGAATTACATAGAAAAAAAAACATATTCTGAGCAAAGTTAATTACATAGAAAATTATTATATAATATGCACAAACATCCGAGTTAGACTATGTAGCATCAAAGTTATTTAATGTGCCATTAAGTTTTTTCATATTTTGAGTAGCTCGTGTCAAAATCAGAAATTTAAAAATAACTAATGGATGATACTCGAAAATTAATTAACAAAATTAGATCATGAAGCAATGAGCATTTTTGGACAAGTTTCCTACATCTACGCAGGAAGAAGTTATTTCCATTATTAGATCTTGTTCTTCAACATTGCACACAGTCATGCTTTCCTCCAAACCAACAATCCTTCAAACCCTAGGTGATAAAGTAATTCTCTAACAAAATAGCCAAAATAACTCTATCTTATTGTATCTGTCATTGGTAGCCAAGTACAATTGTCTCGTGATAAATGCTATGTCAACCAAGTTACAATGGAACATTGTAGGTACTTACAAGTATTGAATGCATTATAAGACTAGATTATACTAATTTACAATCAACAATTTGAAGTTGCGACAGAAGTTGTACCAAGCTTTTGTACAAAGAATACCTAGCACTCGTTATTTTTTATTTTTCAAGTACTCCATATATAAAAAACTTGCATTTGTTTATACACAGTGTAATAAAACTACTTTAATCGATATAATTTCAATTTACAGATGATTTAAGTGAAACTAGATCACATAGCTCCACAACGTGGAAATTTAATTGTCACTGGCATTATCAATACCCTTAGCACTACTGTTTGCATTGCATCTCAAGCTCAATGCCCAATATTTACTAGTATAATTACTTTAATTCTTTCACCCAAAATTGTCTCTTATTATGCTGTCGAATTCATCTGTGAACCCTAACTCCAGGTTTAATACTTTCTCCTACCATTTGAAAGCTGAGCTAAGAAATGACTTCTTGCAGGATAAAAGAACCGATAATTGGAGATAAATGAACAATAAATATACTGAAATTGGTTATTGGCTGAAGGAGCTTTTCATTCACTTGATAGAACAAGCAACACATGTAAAATATGGAGGATGGGTAAATAAGTTGGCACCAGTTGCGGGTCCACCAATGGGTGACAGTAAATTTCCAACCCAATCCATCGGGCAATCGAGCTTCTTTGGAAGAGCCAGAATATCCAATTCTACATACAATATAACCCGGTCATCGATTTTAACTATGAATACAATGGTTGGCGCTCCATAATGTTACAATGTGATTTACATGGGCAACCAATTGGCGACTCTCAAGAGATTTGGTCACTTTAGAGGGCCTGGGAGGATAAATTGTGGGGTTTGATATTGATTCAATCATCATGCAATGTTCTGAGCCATAGCTGGCCTGCGGTATTAAATAATTTTACAATACAATATTTTCTACAGGGTAAAATATATAGTCTTCTATTAGATTTAGGTAGAGCCGGCAAACGAGTCGAGCCAGGCTCGGACCGGAACAGTATCGAGCCTGGCTCGCTCGAGCCTCTCCGGCGAGCCCGAGCCGAGCTCGTCGAATGAGGCTCGCGAGCCCGACGAGCCAGGCTCGGCAGGCTCGCGAGCCCGACGAGGCTCGACGTCGCGAGCCCGACGAAGCTCGACGTCGCGAGCCCGACGACGCTCGTCGTCCGTCGTCCTCGCCTCGCCTCGCCTCGTCGTCAATCGTCGTCGCCAGATCTGGTCGTCGTCCTCGCCTCGTCGCCGCTCGTCGTCGTCGTCGACTCGTCGCTGTCCGTCTCGTCGTCGCTGGCGCTCCGTCGTCGTCGAGGGAGGGAGACGAAGAGAGAAAGAGGGAGGGAGAGAGTGAGAGGTACGGGAGGGAGAGGAAGAGAGAGAGAGAGAGGGAGGGAGAGGAAGAGAGAGGGAGGGAGGGAGGGGAAGAGAGAAGAGCCAAGAGGGGCCAGGGGGCGACTTGCGGGACCCCCTCCCCCCCTCTCTCTCTCTCTCTCTCTCTCTCTCTCTCTCTCTCTCTCTCTCTCTCTTTCTCAGCAGCCTACGTGGGTTGCTTGGCAACGGTCTGATGACCGTTGCATTTCGCCCATCAACGGGCAGAAATACAACGGTCATCAGACCGTTTGTTAACGAGGTGGGGAGAAAAAAAACGGGTATATTTGATTTTTTGGGTATAAATAGGGTTGATTTGGGTGTTAAAAATTACAAAAAATTTTCTTGAATTCTCTCAAGCTCTCAATTCCAATTTTTGAAACTACTTTCGCGTGTGTTGACGATTTATTCAAGGATTAAGAAATTACTCATCGAGGTATGTTTTATCGGTAATATATCGTTAATTAATCGTCAAACTTACTATTAACGTCGAACTAATGTTTTTCTAATATTTTTTCAGGACTCGTATTTGTGGAATTAAAGATTTATTGCCACGTACAAGTCAATATCGACCCGAGTAATTGGTGAACGGTATCAATTTATTTAGTATTTTTTATTAAGATGGATCCAAGAAACGTAGAATATGTTACAAATTCCGACGATGATATTCAAGAAATTGGCACAAATAATCCGGCATTTTCAATTGGACAAACATCTGCACAAGCATCCACGTCATCACTTCCCCGTCCCAAAAAAAATAAAACGTCCGATGTTTGGAAGCATTTTAACATTGTCGAAATGAATGTAGGGGGAAAATTAGAAAATCGGGCACAATGTAAATATTGTGCCAAAAATTATGCTTACGAATCGACGACTAGTACAATTCGTAGACATTATCAACATTTTCACGCACACGAGCAAACCCCCGATAAAAGACAATTACAATTATCGGCTAGCGGTAACACTACTTTTTTATATTCACATGAACGATTGCGAGAAGGTGCTGCAAGATTTGTGGCTCAACACGAGGTCCCACTATCGATGTTTGATAGCGAGGTACACGAAAAATTTATTAGGGAATATATTAACCCTAATTTTCGACGAATTCCTCGTAATACACTTAGAGGTGACATAATTAAATTGTATACGAAAATGAAAAATGAATTATTTTGTCTTTTTGCACAAGCACAACATATGTCAATTTGTATTACTTCCGATTTATGGAGTGCACCTAATGCACTCGGTTATATAGTTGTAACTTCGCATTTTATTGATAATAATTGGCAACTTCATAAACGAATTTTAGGATTTCGTAGTTGCGAATATCCACATAGTGGTATTACAATTTATCGATATATTTTAGCTATTTTACAAGAATATAATGTTAGAGATAGAATTTTTAGTATTACTTTAGATAATGCGTCCGCTAACGACGTATGCATTTCTCAATTTAAACGATTATTTCAAGTTGATAATTCTCAATCTTCTCTTTTACATATGCGATGTGTTTGTCATATTTTGAATTTAATAGTTAGAGATGGTATGAGTTTTATTTCTCCACATATTGATAGTATTAGAAGTGCAATTTCTTTTATTACAACGTCTAACTCCCGACAACAAGAGTACAAAGAATTTTGTAAAGCGGTTAATCTCCGACCGAAAAAATTAAAAACCGATGTATCGACTAGGTGGAATTCGACTTATTTAATGTTGGAACATGCAAAACCGTATTGGAATGTTATTTGTGATTATATTAGTCAAAAATCACAAACTATTATTTTAGATAGATGTAGTTGCGATATGGCTAATTTGTTTCTTGATTTTTTGAAACCGTTTTTTGAAGCGACAAAAGAATGTTCGGGAATTTATTATCCGACCACACATCTTGTGCTTCCTTGGTTTGTAAAATTAACCGGTGTTTTTTCGAGATATAAACAAATTAATGAATTTTTGGAAATAGTCAATAAAATGGAAACAAAATTTAAAAAATATTGGCTTGAAATTCCGTTTATTTTTTCGTTTGCTTTAATTATGCATCCGAGGTATAAAATAAAAGGTTGTAAATTAATGCTTGATAAAATTGCGCATAACTTAGGTTTTATTTCGGTTGCTACTCATCAATCATTAAAAACCGAACTTGCTACTTTATTTGCATCTTACCAAATAAAATATTGTGATACTCGATCATCATCTCAAGTCGGTAGTACTTATAGCGGTGGATCCGGGTTTGGAGGCCCACTAAATGACGATTTGGAATCGATAAACGAGGAAGTTGATGGCGACGTCTATCGGTTTGGCTCCGATCAAACGGAACTAGATACATATTTAGAGACGCGTTTCGAAATTCCTCGTGATACGACCTTCGATATCTTGAGTTGGTGGAAAAATAACTCGGGATTGTATCCGATACTTTCAAAATTGGCCCGTGATTTACTAACTCCTCCTGTTTCAACTGTAGCTTCCGAGTCGGCTTTTAGTGCGGGTGGACGCGTTTACGACGATCGACGAGGGAGTCTTGCACCGGATCTCGTGGAAGCACTCATATGCATGAAGGATTGGAGCGATGCCGTTACGAGAGAGCAACAACGAGATGATGAACTCGAGGAAGAATTCAAAAATTTAGAATTTGACGACTAATTTTTTGTATTAAAATATAATTATTTTATTACAATGTTATGTAATTTTTCAATAAATGCTATGTAATTTTTTAAATGTTATAATGATTATTTTTGAAATTTCTCATTACGCTCGAATTGTTCGGTTCGTTTAAGCTCGGCTCGTTTTTGGCTCGATTAGGCTCGGGAGTTGGGCTCGCTCGGCTCGAGGCTCGGCTCGAATAGCTCGAGGCTCGATAGCTCGCTCGAGCCAAAAAATTTTGAAAAAAAGCTTGACAGGCTCGGCTCGATTAGGCTCGACAGGCTCGCCAGGCTCGGCTCGTTTGGCTCGCCAGGCTCGACGAGCCGGCCTTCCCGGGCTCGAGCCGGCTCGAGCCGGCTCGATTGCCAGCTTTAGATTTAGGTAAGAAGATTTCTAATAATTTCGTGGATTTGAGATGTATGGAACAAAAACGTAGTACATGATAAAAGGCTATTGAGTTTACGTGTCTTAATTTGACACCAGAGGAAACTCGAGAACGAACAGCGAACAACCGACTTCAAAACTTTATCGAATCTGTTTTTATTGTTGAATAAAACAAGACAAGACTTAGTAATCTCAATAGAACTTTTGAGCAAATGAGTTAAAATGTCATACAAATGACATTTAGTTGACCTTTAACATAATTTAATGATTTCAACTAACTTCTCAATTACAAATCAAATATCTAGCAAAGTTGACAAATAAAGAATTTTGGGTTCCACGCCTAATCCTGAATCAACAATTGAATAGTCACCAAATTTAAATAAAAAAAGGGAAATAGTTTGAGTTGAGTCAACCAAATTCAATATGAACAGATGTTTTAAGAAATATATGTAGAATTTCTATGTATTGACTACAAACTAAAATCAATAAAATATGGAAGTACTATGTGCATTTCATAATGTATAGTTTTCGATTGTAAAGTGTATTATAATTATTTTCGTGTTTTCTATGCTTTAAAATAAAAATGTGAGTTGCCAAGAAAGTATCATTATCTTACTGAGGGTTCTGCTCATAAATACACGGGGCAAAAAGTTTTCTCAATTACTCTAGTTATCGAAGTCTTTCCTTATCAAGGAAAATTTATATAAAATAATTCACGCAAGAAAAAGAAAATCCCTGGAATGAACAGTCAAATAAGACAAGAAGTGCAACATCTCTTTTTTTTACAAAGCTTATTTTAATGAGCTTAAGGCTCAGTAAAAAATCGTATAAAGTGACGTGCGTAACATGAGCGTAGTTTTGTAAAACATGCATATTAATTTCATTTTTTATTGCGTTATTCTTACTTATCGATCATGTTTTCCACCTTGTGGTTCTACCCAGACCTTGTGACCGAGCTTTCCACCTCGTGGTTCTACCAGTCATTTACATATTCGGCTATCCACCTCGTGGTTCTACTTGGTCCTCGAGACCGAGCTTTCCACTTCGTGGTTCTACCTCATTCATTCGTTACGTACATTTATGCATAGAACTTTGAGGATTTTTAGAACGAGAGTTAACACCAACGGGTTCCTCCCATCCCACCCTCGTCATTCGGTTGGGTTACATTTGAAAACATGCATGGAAAACATTTTCGTTCTTTTCGTAAAACAGGATGCATGAAAATGACATACGTGCACAACGTGACATTCATAACATAAACATAAAGCATGCATAAAATATCTCTCAATCAACATAAACAAACGTCTCCAAATGAAAATAATTGTTATCTCTCAAGTATACTTAACATAAACTTACTTCATTACTTTACTTAAACCTAGCAACCATCAAACAATGTCAAACAAACACCAATCAAACCCAAACACTTGGGCCGGTGCACGGTGCGATACACCTCAAAACAGAGTATTCTTATTCTACTTATTCATAATCGAAACCAATTCGCGTTCACTTTTATTTGTTTCTAATTATACAACATTAATCCTACTCTTTGTTATGTAGTCCCCGAAGGGCCAAAGACATGCAAGATTCACTTACTTGGATTCCAAGCTGCAAAATACTCCTTATTTTCTGCACTTTCTTTACTTGATTCTAAACAACTTTAACATCACAAATATGCTTACATTAGAATTTTCCGAATTTACCCTGTTTTTCTCCCAATTTACAACAGTCATAACTTAAGTTATCAAACTCCAATTCTTATGAATAAGTATCTGAAATCACCCTTAAGGTGTCTACTGTAATTCATCAAAAGACTTTAAATTCAATTTCGTAATCAACAGTCTTATAAAATCCATATCTTTAAAATCGGACATATTAATCATGTTTTTGTATGGACATGGTAACACCTTGTTTTTCATGCCATGTCCATTAATCAAAACCATACTCGAACTCTTATAACTTCAATATAGGGTATAGAAAAATACTTAAATCAACAAACATCATACCTTAGCCCTAATTTCGTGCTCCTCCTTGTTATTTAAACTCACAAAACACACTCGATTTGCACCTCTCACACTAAACTTTCAACTTCAGCTTCAACCTTATGTTTCCATTCATATGAAACTTGAGAGAATTTAGGGATAATAATGAGAATTTCGTGCATCAAATGTCAGCTGAAGGTGAGGAGGTAAACATGAGATGAAGAGGAGACCATGAGGTGGAGAGGCAAGCATGAGGTGAAGAAGCAAGCATGAGGTGAAGAAGCAAGCATGATGTGGAGAGGCAAGAATAAGGTGAAGAGACAAGCATGAGGTGGAGAGACAAGCATGAGGTGACTTCACCAAATTTTCTCCTCCAAAACTTAACTCACTTGTCACATAGTCTAACCTTACTTCTTATTTCTTTAAGCATTCCTTTCAAAGACGTATTTTAACACACTACCAACAATACTTCATGATGCACTTATCAAGATTTAACAACGTAATTTTCATTTATAATAACTAAAGTGCTTAAATGGTAATGACATTGGCTCGACCTGCCAAACCGATCTAATGTGACTATTTGGATCAGATCAGATCATATTAGGTTAACCAACCGATCAAGTCTAAAATTTGTGAAAAATAATTGAATTTGTTTGTGTCAATAATTCACTGTCTTGTGTTTGGTGGAACCAAATATTAATCTAAATTGTAATAGACGTACAATTTTGAGTTAAATTTAGTTTAGATCTAAGTTTGTAAAACCAAACTCATTGGATTTGATTTATATTTTTATCAAAACTCAACCGAAACTCACTTGTCCCACCCTACTAGCGAGTAGCGACACACAAAATATGTGTTGCCTTGAAATATGTACAAGTGTTACAAAATTATGCATCCAACATAATCATATTTTTATCAAATGGTAGCAAATTCTTGTGGTCAATGTCAAGTGAGACAAGTCACAATCAAGAGTATTGAGCAATTAAGGTGTTGGATGAAATATATGGCTAAAGTCGTTACTATTACTAGGTTATTTTATGATGATTGGTAGCGTATGAGGTTCGACAAAGTTGTTTTAATCCATTCTACCCACATTTAAGAACCATAAGGTTCAAGTTGAAAATTCTTGGATGTAAAAAATTCAATGGTCTAAATGTCTCTTTTTTGGTAAAATAATATATCATATCCTTTAATACATTTTTTAGTAATAAAATATTAAATTTTATTGTATTGATGGTTTTAAACATGATTATTTTATAAGTACAACATTTAATAATGTTAAAACAAACTTGATCTTACCCAACCATAGAACCGTAGCCCAATAATATTTCCTAAGAGCAATACTAAATTTATTTTCTTAACATATTTTCAGATGAGTCGAACTGTGATTGACGTGATAAATATTATAAATATTTAATTTAACTGTAATACAATAAATGTACTTCAACTAACAAATTACATGTTAACGTGTACAGTAAAAGGGTGACTAGATAAGATATAGCTAGCATTATTCTTTTTTAAAAACAAGAGAAATCTTTACTCAGTTTACCTCTTTTTTTCTTTCCATTGGTTTTTAGATTCTTTCTCTCTCTCTCCCTCTTCAAGTGTCTCTTTCTTTCTCCCTCTCCAACATGTATTTATTAGTTAACAATTTATCTCTTTTCACACTTATAGCATTCACATTGCATGGTTCTCTCTCTTTCTCTCGTGCATCATGCAGAAGGCTTCAAACTACCTAACCAAGTGGGTGACGCCATAAATAGACAACGCTGAAGATCTCGTCACGTCGTTTAAAACATGAAAGGGATGACATGCTGGAATAAATCATATAAGAATATTATGTAGATGTGATTATACCATATCAAATGTAGTTTATTAGGAAAAAAACATTTCGTTGGAATAGGAAAAAATGAGAAAATACTTGTAACGACCCTCATTAAATTTTATGCATAGTCCTATCAGATATATAGTTGTAAAATGTTTGTTTAATGTGATGCATTAAAAAAAATTGTACATAAGTGCATGAGCGGTCGACACTTATATGGACTGGTTGGCCGATTTATGTAAAATGTGAATAGCGAGCGAATGAAATTTTATCAAAGTTTTTACAAGAGTTTAAACCGTAAACATTAAAGTGAACTAAAGGTGATTGGAGACTTTGGAGAACAACTTAAAAGGAAGTCAAATGGTATATAAATACATCCTACTTTGCCTACCTCCACCTTAGTTACAATTCAATGTTTTACCTAAATCACATAAAGTTTTTTTTAGCTTAAAAACTCACGATTATCAGCTCTCTTTAAAGTGAAGTCAATGTAATTTAAGACTTAGAGGAGCAACTTAAAAGAGAGACATAATAATATAGAAACACCTCTTACTTTTGCCACATCCACTTTAGTTATAATTTTATGTTTTAACTAGATCACCTAAAATTGTTCTTCAGCATAAAAACCCACGACCATCACCTCCCTTTAAAGTAACGTGAAGGTGATTAGAGACTTTGGTGATCAACTTAAAAGGGGTTCAAATGATATAGAAATATCTCATACTTTGGCAACCTATACCTTAGTTACAATTGTATATTTTAACTAAATCACCTAAATTTTTTCTTCACCTTAAAAAACCACGAGAATCAGCTCTCCTTCACCCCATTCTCTCTATTTTAGGAGGTTAAGTTGAAGCTTGGATAGACATAAAAGTGTGCGAGGGTGATTAGTGCACTTTCAGTGAATCTAGTGCACTCTAGAAGCAAGAAAAAAAAGAGAAGAGACCCACGACAAAGGAATTTTGTCTCTATTCTAAATGTGGTAAAATGATCAAGGGTGAAGATTACTGGAGATAAGTACCTAAGGTAAGTTAGTATTAAGAGTGTTTTGGCCTTAAGTGAGACTACTTTTGCAAAGATAGGATATTTATTATGCATGTACAATTCTAGACTGTTTGAGATGTAAAGCACACCATACCAACCTCAAGTCATTTGATGATTGTTTGTGTTAATTGTTTGTGACTAAATTTTTATTGATACATCGTGTTAGAGTTTAATTTCATAACTTGAGGGTAGGCAAAATTGAATGATATTATGTTCATGTATACGTATAAATTGTTCATAGTCACATATTCACGCATCATGTTTTCTTGAAAAATGTAATGAATTATTTTCATGCATGGTTTTGAAAACGCAACATTATCAAAGGAGAACAGAGTGTAAGTGGTCGTATGGGAGGTCAATATATTTATACTTACGTACTCTTGTAGATTAATAAGATAAACAAATATAATGCAAATAAGTAAATGATTATTACAAGCATGAATACTCATCAAGTAGTAATGTAAGTGGACCCTAATAAGTAGATGTTGACGTTTATCATGTTTTCTAAACGTTGCATTCACATTCATTTCATTTTATAGTTATAGTACTTAGTAAGCACTAGGCTCATAGTTTAGGCTTTGCAATGATGTAGGAGTAAGTAGATGTTGAAGTTAGGCAGTAGGTAATGTTATTAAGATCCTGTAGTATTTCAAAGAGAATAAAGACTTAAAATAAAATATATAGCGAACTTTAGCATGTTTTCTAAATGCTGCATTCACATTCATGCATTTTATAGCTATAGTATTTACTGAGCACTAGGCTCATAGTTTAGGATTTTCAATGTAGATGAGCTGATTAAGAATGATGTTCAGATGTGAGAAGATGATATTTAGAGAAGGAGTTTATTCTGATGAAAAATGGTTACTGAGTGAATTTATTCTGATGAAGATGATGTTTTAGTTTTCACTATATATTTTCAATAAGTAAAATTATTTTATCGTCTCGCATCATTTAAAAATAACTAAAAAGATTTTTAAATTATAAAGTCATTTTCATAACTGCACTAATGACATTTAATTCATAAGTAAAATGATAAAGTAAGTAAGTAAGCAGAATGAGTAACGATTCACGAATCACGTCGTTGCAATACTCCATATTGTACTTATTTCAAGTTAGAGATGTACATATGCAGATTTGATTTGATTTTGGATGAGAACTTTATCAAATTGCTTTTTTGTTTTTAAGAAATAGAACTATTATGTGACAAAAAGGATACACATAGAGAATTGTTCTAACTTATATTGAGTTAAGGGCATAGTTCTAGCTGTTGGAAAGGATACACAGATCAATTACAATATCAAGTAAACTAAATTAAGTAGTATGAGAACCATGTTAATATTATGCTATTATCATTCATAAACTAAAATATGCTAAGTCTATTGTCAACGTAAATAAACTAACAAATACAATTTCATCATAAACCACAGCATGATTCATCGTCAATTAAAATGACCTAGTGAAAACAATTCTATTATTTACCGTCAGGGGTAGCAATTGAGTTTGGTTGACCTGCATGACCAACCCAAACCTAAATTTGAGATGAAGAAAACAAGTTAAGAGCATAGTTCTCGCCGACATAAAAGATACACAGAACTTGTTCGATGAAAAGTGATCGAGAGGGAAAAAATGAGGTACCATGGATCAGAAAAAGCTCTCTGATGTGGAGCAATAGATAAAGAGAGAATAATATGAAATTGTAAATTCATTTTCAATTCATCACCAAAGTATTACATATGCTTCTCACATATTGGACAAACAAATAACTAACTTGGAGGATATCTTTTATGCTAAAATATATTATTTACAATTATATTAACCTAATCTAATTCTTAATCACTAATTGAGGACATGCTCTTCTTGAAGCTATTGTTAAGTAATTAATGGGCGGTACTATTTTTTTTTTTTTTTAGTTTTTGTAAAATTTTTATGAGTATATTGATATTATTTAATTATTTTGATATTTCTCATATATTTAGTAGCAAATTTTTCACATTTTCTACTAGGGTCGCATAGTTTAAATGAATCTATCATGCAGTAAAACAAAAGTGAATTATACAATTATATAAAAATTTTAGTTAGATGGCATTTTGATATTAATAATAAAATATTTTGAATTATACTAACTATGTCAATAATATATTTTCATTGTAATAATAATTATTTATTCTAGTTTCTAATCTTATAGTATACTGAAAATAATCTCTAATAAAGAAGAAACGAATGTGTCAACTAATAGTATTATAAAACATGTTATTTACGAAATTTAAATGTCAAAATTGTATTATAAGTATATATGTATTCTATAAGATAAATATGTAATTATCTAATTTATATTGGATGACATTTAAGAAAAATAAAGTAATCTTAAGTAAACCCAAAAAATTCCCGATTCATAGAAAAAATTAAAATTCCCAATTAAAGACGTAAACATTGTCTAATGAAATCAGAAACATTGCCGGTCATGATTGCAAAAAAAATGTGAATCATTTCTAAGAAAATATAACTTAAGTAAGTGTGCTGTTAGGATCTGTATTAATTTCAATTAATAAAGACTTTAACCCAATATAGAAAATTTAAAACTCGCAAATTAAAGACGCAAATACTATTCGATAAAAATGAAAGCGTTCAAACAATCAGAATAAATTCTCTGAAGAAGAGTCTTGCAGCCGCAACACCGCATCCGACATTGAAAAGCTCGTAAGCCGTAGTCGACGATCGAATTGAAGCGAAAAGGTTTCATTTTCTTCTTCCGCTCCGCTGCCTTTCTTACATATTTATAGAAAACTCGAGGGTTATCAAATTCTAAGCAACAGAAACTATTCCACGTGTCCAAGAACATACAATTGATGTTTGATGACATGGCCCCATGGCGACGACAATAGCCGGCTAGTAGCCACGTCAAGATTACTTTATTTTTCTTAAATACTCATCTACTATAAACTTGAATAATTACATATTTATCTTATAAAATACATAGATATTTATAAATATAATTTTGACCAGTCGTTTCTTATTTTTTAGAGATTATTTTTAGTACTATAAGATTAGAAACTAGAATAAATATTTATTATTACAATGTAAATATATTATCGACATAGTTAGTATAATTCAAAATAGTTTATTATTGATATTAAAAATGCCATGTAAGTAAAAATTTCATCTATGCGACCCCCAATAGAAAATCTGAAAAATTGCTATTAAATATACGAGAAATATCAAAATAATTAAATATGCGGATACTCATAAAAAATTTTGCAAAACAATAAAAACATAAAATGGTACTGCCCATTAATTACTTAACAATAGCTTGAACATGTCATGAATTAGTGATTGGTAAGAATTAGATTAGGTTAATATAATTAGATGAGTGACAAGTGTTATGTTATATAAGCATGTGCAATAAATTTAGTGATTAATTGAAAATGAATTTACAATATGATATTATTCGCTCTTTGTCTATTACTCGAGATGGTATGAGAGCTTTCATTCTTTGATCCGTAGTACCTCATTTTTCCCTCTCTACTTTTCATCGGATAGATTCTGTGTATCCTTTCCGGCAATTAGAATGCTACCCCTAATGGCAGATAACAGAATTGTTCTCACCGAGTCATTTTAATTTACGATGAATAATATTTTTGTTTATGATGAAATTATTTTTGTTACTTTTTTTAAGTTGACAATAGACTTAGCATATTTTAGTTTCTGAATGATAATAGCATAATATTATCATGGTTCTCATAATACTTAATTTACTTTACTTGATATTGTAATTGATCGGATTGAATGTAATGGTTTGACAGATTTTTAAAATAGTTATTTCATTTCACTAGATGGTGCAATTGCTTTATTTTATATGATGGTAAATTTGTTTTCATTAAAATTGTATTTTCATGCTATCTTAGTAAATAATGGAATTAATTTCTACTAGTTTATTTTAACGGCTAAATTCCTTTTTTCCCTACTAGTTCAAATTTTCAACTTCCAAAAACAATTATGCCTACTTTAATTATATTTTTTAATGTTATTTAAATTCTAAATAATGTGGAACCAGTCATCGATCTGCCACGTGATCATGTAAGAAGGCAATGGAAAATATATAAAGGAAATAAATTTTGGGTTGATTATAAAATTAAATCTAAATCTGATCTAAAATTTTAGATTGATTATAGTTTGGATTAATATGCAGTTTTACAAAACATAAGACTATGTGCTATCGATACAACCAAATTTAATTATTTCTTCACAAATTTTAGACTTGATCTGTTTGTTGACCCGATCCGATGGGTCAGTTCAATGAAAAATTGAATCAGAACTCAATCTGATCGTATATTCAATTGAAATCAAATTGAATCCAAATTTTTAGGTTGGTTTTTATTTGAATTCTAATCGACTTTTTTTAATTTAAACTTATATGATTTGATCTAAATAGTCAGATTGAATAAATTTAACAAGTCACTATGATGTGAATATAGACTCTTCTTGTCCAATTTGACTGTTCATTCCAAGGAGTTTTCTTTTTCTTCAATAAATTATTTTATATAAATTTTCTTTGATAAGAAAAACTGTTATAAAAAGAGTACTTCCATTTTTCTTGATTTTAATTTGTAGGCAATACATAGAAGTTGTACATATATTCCTTAAAATATCTGTTCATATTAAATTTGGTTGACTCATCTTAAACTATTTCCCTTTTTTATTTTAATCAGGAGACTCAATTGTTGATTCAGGATTAGGCGTGGAACCCAAAATTCTTTAGTTGAGAAGTTAGTTGAAATCATTAAATTATGTTCAAGTTTAATCGAATGTCATTTGTAGGACATTTTAACTCATTTGCTCAAAAGTTCTATTGAGATTACTAAGTCTTGTCTTGTTTTATTCAACAATAAAAACAGATTCGACGAAGCTTTGAAGTCGGTCGTTCGCTGTTCTATTGCCACCAATTACCAGTTCCTTTATCCTGCAAGAAGTCATTTCTTAGCTCAGCTTTCAAATGGTAGGAGAAAGTATTAAATATGGAGTTAGGGTTCGCGGATGAATTTAACAGCATGATAGGAGCTGAAATTTGGTGAAAGAATTAGAGTACTTATACCAGTAAATATTGGGCATTGAGCTTGAGATGCAATGCAAACGGTAGTGCTAATGGTATGATAATGCCAATGACAATTAAATTTCCACACTGTGAAGCTATGTGATCTAGTTTCACTTAAATCATCTGTAAATCGATATTACAGCTACGAACAACAAATATTTCAACTGATTTGTAATTATTATCTCTTACAAGGTAGTTTTATTTCAATGTGTATAAACATATGCATATTTTTTTGTATATGGAGTACTTGAAAAATAAGAAATAACGAGTGCAAGTAAAAGCTTGTGTACAACCTCAGTCGCAACTAATCCTTCTTCAAATTGTTGATAGTAGAGAAACATAGACTAGTATTATAATGCATTCAACACTTGTAAGCACATATAGAATTCAATTGTGACTTGGGTCACGTAGCATATATCACGATTCACGAGACAATGGTTGTTACCTGGCCAAGACCAATGACAAATACAATAAGATAGACTTATTTGTGACTATTTTGTTAGAGAGTTTCTTCATCACCTAGGGTTTGAAGAAGGATTGTTAGTTTGGAGGAAAGTATGACTGTGTAAGGTTGAAGGACAAGATTCTAATAGTGGAAATAACCTCTTCCTGCCGTGGATGTAGGAAACTTGCCCAAAAATGTTCATTGCTCCATGATCTAAATTTTATTAATTAATTTTTGAACATCTTCCATTAGGCATTTTTAAATTTCTGATTTGGACACGAGCTACTAAAAGTATGAAAAAAACTTAACGGCACATTAGATAACTTTGATGCTACAGAGTCTAATTTCGATGTACTTGCATACTATATAATAATTTTTTATGTCATTAACTTTTACCAGAGTATGTTTTTTGCATGAAATGTCCTAAGGAATTTATAGAAGTGAGTTGGATGTTCAATCCGTAAAAAAATTCTGAATAATGATTTACTCTTAGGATATAACAAGATGTACATAGTTATCTCCAGAAATTTATAGTTTAATTACTTTAATCCTAAACATAAATATTTCCAAACGTAATTCAAATGAATTTGAATTGTTTTCCAGCTCACGGACAGCAATAAATATAGAAATTCAATCGTAATTACTAAGTAGGATACATGCTAAGTTTCCGCTGGGATTTAGTTAATTTATTTTAATGTGATTCATCGATGTTTCTTTGTCAATAAAGGGTGGTGAAAATTAGGGATTAAATAAAAGATGGAAACACGTGCCGTACATGGTATCGTCTCATGTTTTTTTTTGGTGTCTCATTTAATGGGTGCATGCATAACTCTAGGACAGGAAAAAGGGCTTCAAGGGTCAACTTTTCTGATGAACCAAGCGAGGGAACCGTCTCCATTTTTGGTTGTCATTAAGAGATTAGAAAACAAAACGGTTTTAGGGTTTAATGTTTCTTCAACTTCAAGCATTTACACCTCCTCTATTTATTTTCCAGCGCTTGTTTTCGACCATGGATTTGGAACAAGGGCTAAGCCATGAGTTCTTCTATCTGCCTGCAAGTTTTTATTCTGGGGTTTGTCATCGTCGGTGGAGTGAATGCCGTTGAAGGGGACGCTGCTGTCAGGAAGAATGAGTTCAGTCTCAAGAAAATTAAGGAAATAATGGTAAATATTCTCCATGGATATCGGTTTTAAGGAATTAGCCGGCGATTTCGATCTGCATTTTAATTTCCACTATCTAATTATTCTCTCGACGAAGTTATGTTAAAAAGAATAATCGCTGATGACGTTCTTCATACGCAGCCGAGATTCAATCCAGAGGAGTTTGACTGTGTGGACATACACAAGCAACCTGGTTTGGATCATCCTATGCTAAAAAATCACAAAATTCAAGTACTCTTTACCTCTTTCCTCTCTTCTTTTGCACTTTTTTTTTGTGAATTTAACTCTCTATCTGTTATTATTTGCCCATTTTCCTCCTGGATTCTTCAGTTACAGCCGACTTTTCTAAGAGGTTCAAACAAAGTTTCTTCAGAAGGAGGTTGCCCACCAGGAAAGGTGCCCGTTGCAAAAGCCGCCTCCACCCATGAAGAAGATCTTCAGGCAACGAATGACGGATGGGCTGAAGAACACGTTAGATTATTTTATTTTTACTTTTTCACATTTCCCTTTAAACTTACGTTTTTATAAAAAAAATTGAAAAGTAACATAAATTTTGAGTGTAGTTGGCTGTTGTGGAATCGATACAAGAGTCTGGACTTCGTGGAGCGAATGCGAATATTGAGCTTCATAATCCACATCCTCTTCAAAATTACCAGTTTAGCACGGCTAGCATTTGGGTTCTTGGTGGCCCTCCGTCTCGGCCAAATAGCCTTCAGGCTGGTTGGGCAGTATGTACTCTTTTATATTTATTTTTGTTTGTGATTTAAATGGCCGAGTTACGAAAAACGAGAGTGAATTGTCTTCTATTTCTCTACTTATAGGTGCATCCTTTTCTCTACAAAGACCATTACACACATTTCACGATATTTTGGAAGGTATTTTCTACCTAGTTTACTAATGATCTACGCAATCAAATGTATTTTTCGAAAAGCAAATGGATTTACTTCATTTGTGGCATCACAGACGGATAATTTCGTTAATGGATGTTACGACGCAAGATGTCCCGGTTTCGTACAAGTACACCAGCGTTTAAAACCTGGTCTAAGTTATTCAGATGAAGATGTTGATCCAAGATATCACACGGTTATGGAATTCACTATACAACAGGTAACGAGTTAATTCTTCATCGCCAAATCTTTCAATTAGATTTAACCTAGCTTTCCACTTCAATTTCATTATTAAAGTTTGCAAGTGTTCCTTGTCTTTTCTCAACTTCTGTATATTTTAGTCAATTGAAATGCTTTTTCTTTTGTTCTAAAAATTCTCCGGAGCATACTTGTTCTTCTTTGCCTTGTATTCAAGACCCTTTGGCTAGAAAATTAATAAAAGGAAAATGGCTTTTTGTAGGATAAAGGAACCGGTAATTGGTGGCTATATGTTGGTCAAGGAAGCCTGGCGACTGCCGTGGGTTACTGGCCGAAGGAGATTCTAAAGCATTTGGCAGGAGGAGCATCGCAAGTAAGATATGGAGGCTACACAGGGAACCTTGTATCCCTCCCGAGTCCTCCAATGGGAAGAGGTACTTTCCCATCCAGCAACATACCCAGATCCAGTATTCTCGCCCGACTTGGGGCTTTTAATTCTTCGTACGAACTAGTGGATACGTGGGACTTGTCGATGAAAACTAGGGTTGATGCACCAAAATGTTACAATGGCATTTACGCAATTACCCGAGATATAGACTATAAAGCTTTGTTTGGTTATGGAGGGCCCGGAGGAAGCAAGTGTTAGGGTTGATTGTCTTTCGACTATTACTGGGTAGAATTACTATTTCAGACTGAATAATGCTGGTTGCCATCCATGTGATTTACTTCAGTTGATGATATCTTATTATAAAAGAAATGTTATCCATTAACGTGCTAAATCTTGTCTACCCCAAGAAGTATATTTCTCGCATTTCAAAGACAACATTTTGCGATTGACTACACTTTTCTAACTCGTCATTGTCTGTGTAGATTTATTAATGTAACATTTGTGTTACTACTTTATGGGAAATACTTGAAACTGTTTCCTTTCGACGAATTTTTCACCCATTCAGTATCAACCATCGTGTATTCATCCTTTCATTTGAACTAATTTTTCAACTTTTCTACAAACTTTGGTCATAATATTGAAACAAGTCGATCAGAGTTCAATATAGCTGAAGAGGGCATGTCAAGCTTCTAAACTAAAATAGACACCGCCACAAGGTTAGAATTGGAGTTCAACATTCAAATTAAATGAAAATTGCAATATAAATGGGTTGAACTGAACCGATAAATTAATCTCATAATGTGCAGATCCAATTCTTAATGCATTTTTCCTTTTTTATTTTTCTGAAATGGGCATTTTTATCCTTTGAAATTGTACAAGAAGACATGAAATCCGACCTTGGATTAGTTAACCACTAGTTATAATGGCTATTTTTTAACTCTTAATTTTTTTCTAAAACATCCATCCCCATGTTCTCCTTGTGAGTCCTTGAGAGGTATGGTTTCCTACAATTTATAATTATGAACTAGCTTTGAACTTTTGAATCAGATGCTGCTAATTTCTTAAATGAAAAACTGACTTAAATCTGATTGAAAATTTTCTTATTAATGAATAATGCAGTAGTTTTTTTTTTTTTTTCATTTAAAGACTTCTTTTTTGGTGATTAATCTCTTATTATTAAATTCTGGATGTTAACTCTGACGAAGAACTAACTGTAAATGGGGACGGGAATAGAAAATATGGAGATTGTAATTTTTTTAAAATAATTTTAAACTACGTTGCAGCATTCTACACTTTCAGGACTTCGGGTATCTGGTATAAGCTAGGTTCATATCTTAATCAGAATAAGTTTAATGATAAATTGATAACGAGTATACATCTCATAAAAATCATGAGATGTAAAATTTTGTTCTTGAAGTGAGAATATCTTCCCAAGACTCAATTGGACTCTCGTGAGCAACATTTGACGATTGTCGAGAGCTCTCTTGATTTTCATTTCCTTTCCGAGTTACGGAACGTTAGACATTGTCTACAAACATTTGGGTGAGGGTGCATTCAATCTTATATCTTTATTAATCCTTATTTGCATTGGGTTTGCCCTCTCTCTCATGTACTCTATTTACCCATGCTGGTTTCGAGTCATCCTTGGGTAGAAGTGACCATCAACATTTTCATGGGTTTCCCTTAGGCTAGTCACACTTCTTAGCATGGTGGTTATGGATCGTTTCCCCAAGACGTCACACTTCTTAGCATGCTCCAAAACGGATGAAGCTAGTCACGTATTCAATTGTTTGCAAGGAGGTGTTTCAATTGCATGACATCCCGAGATCCATTTTTTCAAATAGGGATGACAAAAGTTTTGAATGCCTTTTGGAAGACTCTATGGGGAAAGTTAGAGTTAAAATACTATTTATTACATTTTTTCGTCCCCAACCCAGTTATCAAATCAAGGGGGTGACCAGAATCTTTGAAGTTTTGTTGAGGAGCATTGTTAGCAACCTCTTGGGGCACTCAAGTCCCCTACAAAGAATTTTCTTACAATAGAACTGTGCATACTGCCACTTAAATGACTCCGTTTGAGGTGGTGTACGAGTTTAACCTCTTCACCCCTCTTGATTTGGTGCCATTGCCTTCAAAGGATATCCTTAATGCCACTAGAGAAAGCAAGATCGCACAAGTGAAGAACATTCATGAAAGGTTCAACAGGGCTATCCCAAAAAAGAATGAGACCTACGCTAAGTATGTTAGCAAGGGAAGGAAATAGGTCAACTTCAAAAAAAAAGGACTTGGTGTAATTACCTTTGAGGAATGATAGTTGCAACAAAGGAATGATAGTTTCCTTCAAGGTCTTGGAGAAGATTAATCCCTATGCTTATAAGCTTGGGGAGTAGATAGTTTTAACCACTTTCAATTTGCAAGATCTTTCTCCATAATGAGGAAGGGGACTTCCCATTAGAGTTGAGGACATGATGTGCCTTCCTTGCGGGTCGGCGCACCATGGTCGGAAAAATGTGGTACGCGGGGCTCGGATTTGGGTTGCGTACGGCAAACGGGAATATGGCTCATGCGTTTTGTGGGATTGATTTGCAGAAGCGAATTATGATGTGAATGATGGGGATTGGTCGAATAAAAGTGGAGATGGTTCGGTAAAATATTGGAATGGCTCGGATGATGGAAAAAGAGGTGAAATCGGGTAATGGAGGAAAAGGGTTGATCGCTCGGGATGGGATGGACTCTTGAGAGTTTTTGGGTGTAGATGGATGGACAATTCGAACACTTGAGTAATCTAAGTGTTCGTCTCGGTAGACCTCGCCCGCACTCAGATATGACTCACCGATCGTACGTGAGAGGGTTGACACACTCGGCCGGATATGACTCACCGGCGAAGGAATGTGGGAGGGAGCTTCGACTGGTTAGGAAGAAGGTGCAATGCACAATTTTTACTAAAATTCTCTCTATCATTAAAGTGTAAGGTTGATACACTTAAGTACTAAAAACGTAAAAAGATAAGAAAAACAATGTAAGCCCTTAAATGACTTGAACGCCTCAGATTTAGCTTTGAGAAGATCTTTGGTTGACTTTAGGTTTGGTTCAATAAGACTTGTACGGTTGACTTTGAGTCTTGACCGAGAGTGACCGTGGTTGTCCGAGAGGTGGCACCCAGGTGCAATAAGCTCCGAACCATGAGAGATTGGCTCGAGCCAATTTGGATCTGTGGCTTCTAAAATGCTCTCGGTGGTCAGCGTGAAGTGGCACGTGGTCTGGTTCCTCGGTTGTCCTGGTAATGGTTCATGAGTGTGCGCGGGCGCATATGAAAAAGACCGAACCAGTGGTTGATCATATCCGAGTCTCAAGGGATCTGCGCGGCTGTTTTGCAAAGCTGTTGCTAGAGGATCTCCTGATGATTTGACAGCTTGATCATAGATTTTATGGATGAAAATCACTTGTGGCTCGCCGGTTGTTGGTGAACGGCCTCGCACGCGCTCCCGGTGGATTCTTTCCGGACATCTTGAGATTCTTCCGTGTCAGATTCGAACATTGTCTTTTCCTTGATCAAATAACCAAAATACTTAAAGATTTAAGTAAAGTGGCCGATGAAATTTGGTCAAGGTCTTCTCGTGGGCCGAAGATGAGCAACCGGTCGACACCTTAATATAAGCGGTCGACACCTTGATATAAGCGGTCGACACTTTGATATAAGCAGTCGACACCTTTGTGGGCCTTCTCCTATGGAAATGTGCGTTCTTCTTCTTTGGGCTGCTTTTCTCTTCATTATCTAAGGATAATTGCTGGCTAAGTAAATAAAACTAAGTGTGACCGAAAATAGGGCTCATGGGCGAACACTTAATCCGTGGGGATTTGGATCGGGTGTTCTCTCATGTCGATCACGCAAGGGCGTATTGTTGTGTTGCCCTTAATGATATCAATGCAAAACAATAATTTTCAGGTTTAACACTTAGCAAACACGCAATGGCGTATTGTCGTGATTGCTCGATGGATAATCACAGCAAAGCAAAGATATTTAAATACTTATTAAAATAAGTTCTAAGAGATAGCATGCACTTTCATTAAGCAAATCAATGTATGAAAAATCCTAATTTTAACTCAAACAAAATAGTTATACACTAACTATCAGGAGTTCATATAAGTCACGGAAATTAAAACGAAAAGCAAAGGGAGAGAATTTTGGTCATCGCCGTCGAAAGGTTGTTCTCACAGCCTCGTTTCCCCGCCACCGTGATCGTCGCCGTGAACCACTTCCTCGGATTTACGCCCGAAACTTGATCGTGAATCCCGTTCTCCAATTCTACACACCCAATTCGTGGTATTCACTTTTCTTTAAGTAGATTTCGTGGGGCTTCAGCAGATCTAAGAGGCGGTTGCGATTTAGAGGAATATTTGGATAAGTTTGGAAAGTAGTTGAGATTAGGAAAGATTTCTAAATCTTCAAAGATATTCTTGTTTCCAAATATGGTTTAGAGTTGATTCTTCCTTCTTTTTCGTGATTCTCTAGCCTTTATCTTCCTTCTGCAATTGCATGGAAACAAAAATCTCGTGATAATACAAAATATACGAAATATCGGGTAAAATCACGTAAAAATAGTGTTACTGATAATGTGGCATCGCTACAACATTATCCTTAAAAATTCGCTTATTTTCAATTAAATTATTACAAATTCCTAGCAATTTAACCACTAAAACCACATGAATATTAATTCTTTTCGGGACTTAACAACTAGATAATAAATTCACTTCATTGGAGTTTCAGTCAACACTGGGTGATTTCGGTCGACCTTTTGTGATTTCGCTCGACCATTTAATTATTTTTGTCGACCCTTCTAAAGGATATATATTTTTTAGGCAAATTCGGTCAACCTAAACTCCTTATTCTTCGCATGTATTTTTCAAAAATAGCTCAAACGAATCTCTATTCGAATGAAACGGAAAACTCAAATGAACTTCATTTCGAACAAAACTGAAAATGCTTGAACACATGTTAAAAATATTAAATATTTTTTTGAAAGACTATTTTCAATAAAGAAAAAGATTAAATTCATCATAAAAAATAAAAAAAACTTATTGGATACTTTATAAGTCAACAATTTCTCTATTTTTTTATGAGGACAAACTCATGCATATTTAATCGATATAGTTCTTACAAGTAGACCACTATCCCATAAAACATGCATAGTTAAACGTTAAGCTCTTCATGATAATGTCTGCATTCAACTTGTCCTTTATGTATGTCTTAAATAAATTATGCTTAAGTCACTCTCCTTTATCTTATGCATCATTCTTTTCATTTGATATGATCAAAAATAAAATGAGCAGAGTAACCTCTAAAAGAATGACATTGCCCAAAAAAATTTATATTTGCAAAATAGATGTTTAATTAAATCGATACAAAATGAGTCAATCATTTTTTCAAAGAAACCAAAAATTTCAAACCGAATGGGCTATCCAACTATCTAAAAGAATATATCCATTTAATCTAACTAGGTACAAAATCAAATAGATACTAGCAAATACAACAACTAAAACTTTTCAACTTAACTCTCTAAGCAACTCCAACATATATTTCGACTATCCAAATTTGATTTTTCTCAAATACTTTAGAAGATTACTTTTAAACTGCATAAGTGGTCAAGTGATCGTTTTAGGTACTCATATCTTTTTGGGATCATTTTGACATTCAAATTCAAAGAAGACACAATTGATTTATGTCAAATGCAACTGCACATTTAGGAAGTTTGAATATGACTTTTTTTTTTCACTTGGGTTCGTAATCAATACCCGCTTTGTCAAAAGGTACCTTTTGACTCCCTAATAGCATGTCTAAATTATTTTTATCATTTATAAATTTAAATAGAATGCTACTCAATATATCGTTTTCCTTTTTTGTAAATTAATCAATTTATTATCTAAATAAATTTGTGAGTTTCCATATTTTTAACTAATTCGAGATTAATCTTTTCGAAGACATTAATCTTATTTTCTAAAGATAAATAAGAACTAGCATGTTTTTAATGAAATCTATATCTCTTTTTTCAACTTTTGCCTATGCTTCTACGTCATTTTTTGGTCAAATTCTCCCTTTTTGAGCTCTCATTCTTTTAATTGTAATTTTAGCTTTGAAAAAGTTTTGGTCAACCGTTGGGCATTCCAGTCTACCTTTTTGCTAGCTATTAGATAGAAAATTAAGTCTCTTGGAGTTTCGGTCGACTTTTTATGATTTTGGTCTGTCATTTCAGAAGCTTGACATTCTTTGAGGCAGTTTAAGTTGAGCTAAATTTATTTTTGGTTGATCTAAACTTATTTTTTTTACACATGCATTTTTTAAAAACAACTAAAATGAACTCTGATTCAAATAAAACTTAAAATGCTTGAACATGTAAAATATTCATAGAGTACTTTCAATTGAAAATAAATAATAAAATTAATTTTTAAAAAATAATAAAAAATTTATTGGATACTCAATAAGTCAACACGCTTATTGTATGCTTCACGGATGTAATTTTATGAATGTAATATGATCATGTATGCTAGTGCAAATTTTATGTATAATTGTTTTATGAAAAAGAAAAAAAAAACTTATTTTCACACTAAGAGTTTCATTGGACCAGAAATGAAGAAAATATGAAGAAAGTGAAGTTTGGTATCTTGAGGTAGATACAACCTCTTATTCCTAATGTACGTAAATGGTTAGTACAATAAGGTATTGGAGTTTGGTTTGACCGGCTAAAGACGACGAATATGCAACTTTCTATCCCAAATAATTTGTAGTTTGGCGTCTAAGGTAAATGGGAGAATGATGTAGCATCTTATCCTAAAGATTTAGAGTTGTGTCCCAGGATAAAGGAGACAAAGATGAAACTATATGTTCTTCATGATCCTCTGACGATATTATGCCATACCGAAAGAAGAGAAAAGAAAACAACGTAAAATGAAATTGCACTTTTTAGAAAAACATTAGTGTGATGTTACATGATAAAGTAAAGAAATTGATTATCATATGTTAATGATATAAATTATACAAAAGATTTGATGCATATTTTAATGTGATCTGACTATGATACAATAGAAAATTAGTGTTTGTCTGATTTGAGGATACAAAAGAATGACATGTGATGTGGGTTTATTTTTTTTGTATATGTTGCTAAATGAGAGTTAGACTCATAGATAAACTTTATGATGCAAGTAAGAACCATGGTCAATAGAAAAACCAAGAAAATGCATGGTTTATAATAAAAAATGAAGTTGATATGCGAAAGTACAAATTACAAGGCTCTTAAGTTATATTTTAAAAGTATTTTAAAGAAATTAATTACCATGAATAAAAAGAGATTTGAATCATTTTATATTTTGAAGAATTTATTTAAGTATAATTTAGGAAAATATTTGATTTTATGAAAAGTTAGACTTTCGCTGCAAATTTTAAGTACACGTTTTAAAAGAAAAGAATTTTTGCTGGAAAAGATATTTTATGAGAATTAGATTAAAAGAATTTATGAATGAAACTAGTATCGAATCGAGACATAAATTGAGGTTTGGTTTTCGGGTTGTCGGACTTCATTCTTCATCTAGCATTACTTATTGAGAATTAGATTAATAATAAATTTTATGAGTAGGTATGGTAATCTCGTGATGATGTAATTTTAAATATAAAATTTTAATGATATAATTTATTTTCTCAATGAATGTATGAAAAGTCTTTCAATACACATGTTTTGAAAGGCTAAAAATATTTTATAAAAAGAAAAATTCTTATAAATTATGGTGTAAAACAGTCGCCTCTACAGGGATATAGTGACTTTTTAGCCACTCTTGAAAACTAGATCACATCAATCGGTAATAGACACAAGTCCAAAATTAATAAATTGTTAAGTTTGCAAAAATAGAAATAGGAGTGGTTGGTGAGAGTGAAAGGAGGGAGAAGGAATGAAATAAGAAACCCGATTATTTTCTTATCTTAACTTCACTAGTATGTTAAGATTGGAATCACAAGAAATTTCATTGCTTGAATGAAATCATGTCAAGTTAATTTACAAATGAAAATAAATATTCTAAATGAAAGTTATTTTGGAGAAAAATGATTTGAGGTGAAGGATAAAAAAATTAAAGGCAAGAGATACAAAGGGAAGATGACGTAACCAGAAAGATAGAGGAAACACCATAATGTGCTGCAATATTGGACTCACCATCTCACGGAAGAAGAATTTCAAATGTTTCATTGTTTCAATAGTGTGTTGGTCTTTAGTTAACAAACTAACTATTTAAAACAGTTTAGACTCCTTCAAATGTCCGTACCACATGCAATGGGAAATTCATTTTGCCATGCAATTGGGACAGTAGTCTTGTTAAATGCAAGTGTACGTACCACAATGTAACAATAAAAATATTAATTTCACGAGGACAAGTAAATTCTAATTTATAAAATAGTTGTGAAATATCAAAAAGAAATAATTTTTTAAATGAACTAAAATAACAAAAAAAAAAAATAGAGAACTTAAATAAAGTGCATAAAAGTAAAATTAGTATTCAAATTAAGAAATAGGAAGGATCTCGATTAAGTTTTCTCTAACTAAATTATTACTTGAACTACTGTAATGTTGTAGTATTTGTTACAACACTAATGCGATTTGGTGAATAATTTCTAATGAACCAGACTGACGTTGACTCTCAGATAATCTTTTCACACTTACGACATAGACTTATAAAAAGTGGTCTCAAGATTAAGTTTATAGCAGAATAATTTTAACTGACTCGATCTAACCACCTATGCAATTGAATATACGTTTCAATCAATGCTTAATAATATTTTAACTGAATATCCTTGACATCATCATAATGAAAGCGGAAGATGAATTACGAAATAAAAACATACTAAATCTCATTCGTAAAAATAACTGAAAGTTTCCTAAATAAAATTCAAACATGATAAATCATAATCTCAATTAATCCAACTTAGTTGTAAAACTAATAGAAATCACAAATCAGCCGAAGTTATAAAAACAAGCAAAGGAAGAGAAATATGATCATTGTCTTCGAGATGACATTGGTTGCACAGATCCATTCACTCCCCATCGTCGACCATTGCCTCAGAATTTATGTCCATTTTGAATCGTAGAATCTTGCTCTCTAATTCTCCACACTCAATTTGTAGTGTTCTGGACATGCTTTTATAGATCTCGGTTGTGCGGATCGTTTCACTAATTTGTTGAAATTCGGAATATTTCAAATCTCAATTTAGGATAAAATCTTGTAAGGAAATTCAAAATAAGATAACCGATTGTAATCTTTTTTTTTTTCTTTTGGGGAAGTTTTTCTGGATCTTTCTCGTACCGTAATCCTTCTAAAAGATCTACTCCTTCGTGAAATTAGAAATCTTGTGAAAATAAAATATTCATGTTATTGCTCAAAATCATATAAAGTCCATCATGCACATGTTAAGCTAAGACATTTATCATAGCACAGCAAAACATTTTTAACAATTTGTAAACTATTTTTTATTATTTACAAGACTTCCAACTGTTATAACTATTTCCTTCACCATCTTCTCCGTCTAGAGTATGTGAATCTCACACGAGATTATCACATTACTCCAAACCAAATGTGAAACCTTATCTTCAATGTTGAAGCTTGAAAAATGTCGCCGGTTCGGCACAAAATCCTCTCATAACACATCATATGAAGGAAGATGATGTCATTTGATTAGGATTCTCATCTTGTTTAAGTTAGCACCCTGAGATCGAACACCAAACAAGCTTTCCGATTCAATCATCCATTCTATTTAAGGTATTTTTAGTAAGAAATTGCATTTAAGAGATTTGATCCGAGATTTCTCAAATTTAAGGCCAAGAGTCCAAACTCATTGGAAAGCAATGAAGTATCAGTAAAGATATTTTTGAATGCTTATCATTATTTTATTTTGATGTAGTTTATTTTCTAAATGGCAAAGTTTCAGTTTTTCCAATTTGGAAAAATTTCTTAATTAGTATTTGTCTTCTTACTAGTTATTTTTAATTAAAATTTGTAGTTTATTTAAACGCATTAAGCATACAACATATGAGAACTTTAATTAATCAAACTTTAATATTTTTTTCTAGGATTTTTTGTGAAGAACTTGGTCTTCTTCCCGGTAAAACTTAAGAGATCAATCGATAGCATGGTTTGAAATAATAGGTTTAGTATGTGTCAAGCTCATTATTTGATAATTGTGATTATAACCCAGAGTTTATTTGTGGATCAAGCTTCTTATTTGATAACATAGATTCCGTCAATAATGTTTGATTGGGGTAGAATTCCTTAGTCATTTGGGGCATTCTTGAATTTATACTTCCACGTTATTGAAGGATTTCGACTTGCACTCTTCATCATTTTAGTGTTCTTCATGATCGGGGGTGGATAAAATCTACATAAATTAATAGACCGGTCTGGTTGGTCTTGATCATACAATTTTTTTGTTCTAGTCCTAATTTAAGATCATGATATAACGGTCTAGTCCTATTTTTTTTAAAGATCATATCATGCTTAGCACTAATTAGAATTGACGCCTAATGATATATTTTATTATTTTGACCATGGTGTGTTTTGAAAATTTCTTATGATAAAATTATTAATTGTTATAAGCTTGTAATTATTTTAATCTATTTTTTTAATTTGGTATTACATTTTTTCATATTAATTGTTATGTATTTTGTAAAATTTAAACTGGGTTGGATATTATTATACTTTATTAATTTGAAACTTTTTTATTTTATTTCAATGGGAAAGGCCGAGATCAAATTAAAGGTCTAGTTATGATCTGATCTTGGTAACGTCGATTCTCGTTCTGGTCATAAAATTTAGGATCATAATATATTGACTCGGTCTTATTTTTTCCTAAAATTAGACTGATCCAGATTAAGTTCACCTCTATCTATGTACGTGTCTATCCATAGCAGTGTTTATCATCTTTGTGTTCTCTATGTACCTGGAAAACATCATGAATATTAAAATCTTCTAGTAACCAGAATTCCTTTGCAATGTATTCTAAAACTTTGAAAGGTCCAAAAAGTTTTAGAGAAAATTTTTGATCTAGCTTTAAAGCAACTTATTTCTCACTATAAGGTTGCAGGTTTAACCATATGAATTATCCTTTATTTTCATGGACTTTAAAATCATATCTCAAAATCTTTATAATCTGTTTTCAAAATTTCGTAGCCATATAAATTGTTCTTGAAGGAATTTCGAAGTTTGTAAACTATTGGAAACGACACCTTAACAAGTATGGTCTGAATTTCTGAATGCCTAAACCTATTGTCATCAGCTCTCTTTCATCGATCCATTTCAAATTCCCTTGTTTTCATAACTGCTGATTGAAATAAACAATTGGAGATTGGCTTTGCATTAATACCCCTCCATATAAAGTCCTTAATGCATCATTTTCAACTATAAACTACGGAAAGCTAATACAAGAACATAGCACATACCTTCATTAGGGTTTGCAGATGTTGTCTTAACTTCATTATTCTAGCAGAATTTGTCTTTCTCCAGCTACTCCATTAGGGATTAAGGTGCTGGTCAATCCATCATTTCTTATATTTTGCTGGGGTATATGCTGAGAAATGAAATAACCTAAATATGCAAGCTCTTCTCTAGCGAACAAATTTATTCTTCTCATTGACATAGAGCAATATTAAAGTTCTTCTCTAGCACAAAGATACTTCATCTCATTGAAAATCAATACATCATCGAATAATAGTGTAAATGAATATCCTCTATAATATTCTTTGCACTATTATTGTGATTTCCAGAATATTGTTAGTTAGTTATTTAGAAATGTCATGTATAAATATGTGTTCAAACGAATGAAATGGGTATGAGCCTATGTTCGCAAATCCTTCCCTAAGAGCTCAACATGGTAAGAAAGCCATGGCATAGGTCTCACAGCTTTCTTTCTCTAAAATTTTTCTTTTTCCATTGAGGCTTCTCGATGCACTGTAGCCCATTTTTCACTCCAGTGAGAGCTGGTCCTTAATCGCGAGCCCACTTCCTGCGGCGCCCCAGTCTGGTCCCCAAACCCAATGGGACTACCCGAATACTTTTGACTTCCAAATGGACAAAGTAAGCTCGAACGTGGCTTCCCCAGATCGCTTACAATCTAATGCTAGGCTCTAAGTTCCGGCCTCACCGTACATAACTCAAACTCCTTGTTCGAGAGCGAACCGAAGAAGTACGTGCATGATGAAGCTGCCTCACGTCAAACGCAAGGGAGTGGTTGCGCCGATTCTATATGTGAAGCATTCTCGAGCCCACCTACCCCATTTAGTGAGGTTCAGCGTGAGACCGACCACGCAAGCACGTGCGACACTTAACGACTAACTAAGCTAGCTCCCCTGACGCGCCAATTTGAAGCGTCATTTTTTGAGCAATGCCAGATGTGGGAGACCCCACGCCGCACCATGAAAGAACTTAAGGAGGGTCTCCTTGAAGCGTGCTAGGCAAGCTCGCCATCACCATCACTCCTGTGCTCATCTTGCCGGATATAGTTTTGGTTGTTTTATTTCCATTAATACTTATCGATTCCTAGATTATAATAGCCTTGTAAAGTCTTATTGTCTTTTGGGGCCAATCTTTAAAGGGGGCTGAGTTTCAAGTTTTAGTGTCGAGTTCACGAGTTGGTTGCTGCGCCGGTCTAGCCCATCAACGAAGCTCTTACTATGTAAAGCCCTCTATGACTCATTTCGAATCAGATTTGGTATGGAATAGTAGACGTTTCTCTCTTTGCGGCTACGCCTCACATCTCACTCATCGAGAGATCCATCGATGTCGAATACCTTTTACTACGATGACAAAGGTGTAAAACAAATGGTTAATTTGATTGAGAGGAGTTGGAATTTGGTGCTGTCTCTTCTCGGGCCCCTTCGAAAAATAAGTTACGGTTATAAGAGTTGAAACGAATTTCTTTCGCCACACTTGGTTCGTCAAGCAATTGGCAAACCACCCATCGATCCAGTGTCGCTCCTAACCTGCGTGCACATCGACAGTTCATGACAATGTGAACGTAGGCTCATCGGAGTACTGCCATCTGATACTTATGCCTCCATTCGGTTTGCTAGGCACGACACTATCTCATGCACCTTCCTTGTGGATCTCGGCATCGGTGTTAGGCTCAGTGAAAAGGAAGTTCAGAGTGTGAGCTAATAGGCAGGAGTCCTTTGATTTGCAATCTCAATCATAGTTAGAGCTGTTCAGAGTGTGCGATCACTCGAACGAGCTAGTCACGCCGTGCACGTATCGTGCTCGACCATTTCCTGCACTCCACACACCAATCTCGAGCATCCCACGCGTGTGGTATTTGAGATCATTCATCCATCCGTTCACCTCCTCGTCCACCATCCATTCTAACTTGTTGACCTTCTGTTCACTGACTGTTCGGCTACCGTAAACGATAGGCCACCTCATCTGTTCACCACACCCATCTACCTTACACAACTACTCGATTGCTCGCAACCCTTTCAATCGCACCTCTTCGTCCGTCCATCCCCTCTCACCTCCTGCATTAACTCACGTCCATCCCCTCATGTCCATCCGCTCTAGGCCTACATTAAAACCTCACTATCTCTCTCATTAAACCACCACCAACCTAGCCCTAACCCTTCACCTCCCTTGCGTCAACAACAACCCCCATTCCTCCCCCTTACTCTCGCACTCCTTAGCCCATCTTTAACGCCTTTGACCCTCCACCTCCCATACACTCTTCCTAGCCTCTCGATCACGCCCCTTCAGCCGACCCTCAAACCTCCACCTCCCTCCATTGTACTTAGCTCACTAACTACCTCCACTCAGCCAACCCTCCTGTCCCAAAACCCCGCCTCGAACATCCTAGCCCCTTCTCCCTTATACATAGCTTCCCGGCAAAGTATTAAACTCGATAACACTAATTTAGGTAAGTGTTATAACCTCAAACCACCTCCCAAATACACTCCCCCTCACTTGACTAGCGGTTAAGTAGACATTTTGACTTACCCGCCACACGATATCTAACCTTTCAAATTCCACTGTGTGTCGGCCTACTTAAACCCAGGTTGACGTCCATTACTTCTTCTCCTTTGAATTTTACCTCTCTATTTCACAAAGAATACCAATTTCCTAATTTTCCAAAATATAAAGTGACATGAAAATGTATATGCAGCGAAATAAAAAAATATAGATGGTAGAAATTTTGAGAGAAAACTACCGCACTTATTTTAAACTCCACCAAAAGGAGAAAAGATGAACTCGCGGCTCCCTTGAAGCACATGAACAATAAAAGAAGAAATACAAACAAGAGATCTTATAAACAAAGATAATCGTCAAGGAAGATAAAGCCTTATATAAGCAATATAATTGAGGAAGAGGACGTGCCCGTGAAGGTCGCTATAGAGGTCGTGGAAATAATAATTAAGATAGAAGACAAATGAGCCAGTAAAATTGGCATAAACGAGACCTAGTCATGGAAGATGTGGTCGATCAAATTGTCTAAATGTCGAATGTTCCAATTACAAAAAAAATGAACATTATACAAAGGATTGCTATTCTGAGTAGTACCTTGAAGAAAATGTTAATCTAGTCGCTAAAGATTAGAAGAAAGATAATGATCTCATATGGTCCATGAATGTATCTAACAAATAGCGATATGGTGTGATATCTGAACACATGTGCTAGTAATTATATGTTTTGGCACAAATATCTTTTTATCAATATGCAAGAGATAGAAGAAGGACACATGTCTTTTGGAGATGTATTGAAGATCCAAGTGAAAGGCTCATAAACAATATATTTTTTTCCAAAAGATAGAAAATAAGGTACTATTGAAGATGTCTACTATGTAGCAGACTTAAAAAGTAGTATTCTTAGCATGAAGCAAATATTGGAGAAAAGATATACATTTTTCACGAAAGACTCGATGTTCTACTTGAAGGATAAAAATGGTTGTTTACTCGCGCATGTGCAGATGGCAAAATTTGAATGTTCAAAATAAACTTGAAGAATACACAAGAGAAGAGTTTTTATGTCAACATGTAAGACAAAGCAAGTTTATGACATTTATGGTGTGGACATTTACATTACAGTGTTAGCGATAAAGGAAATTGTCCATTAGTTAACCAACATCGACTTCACTAAGCAATTTTGTCAAGGTTGTGTACTTGACAAGCAAGTAAGGACAAATTTTCAAAAGAAACCAGAATATCATGTAATGAGACCACTCGAGTTAGAACACGCTGACATATGTTACCCAATCATTATCAAGTCTAATATATTTCTTACTTTCATTTACGACCATACATGACAAACTTGGGTTTATTTTTTGAAAAAAAATCTGAAGCATTTGGGGTATTAAAAAAATTCAAGGCTTTATGATCGGATATTAGTCGATGAGTACATGTCCACCATCTTTACGAAATATTGTGATGAACATGGTGTCAAAATATTGTTGCCAACACCATATTGACCTCGACAAAATGGGGACGCCGAAAGAAAAAAAAAACAAATGATCTCTTATATGGTTCAATCAATGTTGAAGAACAAAAACGTGCCTAAGGAATTTTTGGTAGAGGCGGTGCAATGCGTTGTTTATGTTCAAAATTGATGCCCACATGAGAAATTGATGAATCAAATGCCGGAAGAAGTTTGGAACCAACCATATCACACTTTAAAGTGTTTAGTAGTATGTCTTATGCCATGTATCAAACCAAGAAACAATCAAGTTCAATAATAAGAGTAAGAAATATGTATTCATTGGTTATGTTGATAATGCGAAGACTTTCAAGATATTTCATCCTATTGACAAGAGATAATTATGAGCCAAGACGTATAGATAAATGAAAAAAGTACGTGCAATTAGAAGAATTAAAAAGATGCAATACAAAGAGAGTCATTATTGAGTGTTGCATCAGTAATCACTCAAATGACTTTGTCAAGAACATGACGAAAAAGAAAAATTGAGATGACCTAGGATGTAGAGCCTACAAGATCTATATGAATCAACCAATGAAGTTCACTTGGTTTTCTTATTAGTGGACCTGGAGGATGTTGTTTGAAGAAGTCGCAAGAGACAATAAGTGAAAAGCCGCAATGAATGAAGAGATACATTCGATTGAGAAAAACAAAAGTTGAGATTCCAAGATGACATAAAATTAATGTCAAGTGGGTGTACAAAAAGAAAGTAAATGCCCAAGGGGAGATTGAAATGTAAGAAGAAAAAGTATGAGACCCGAATGGGAAGGACATATGAGGTTGAAAGGTTAAGGTTTAGATGAAGTGTAAGGGGGTAAGGCATTGAATGCTCCATCCTCAAATTTCAAAATTCGAAACAATGTAGATATTCTCTAATCCATGACCCATGGATGTCCTTATTTAATTGAGTTGTTGCACCCATCTCACCTCACACGCATAATGCACAACTGCTAGCTTCAACTAGCACTAGTTAAACGTAAGTGAACATAAAGATTAATGATGATATTTCATTATACTACTTAATGTTCTACACAATAATAAATATTTTAGTAAAAAAATTAAATAGTTATTATAATTTTCTTCATAAAATAAATGAACTTGAGTCTTTCTCTGCCCACAAATTACTTCACTCATGCATCGTAAACAAGAAGAACAAATATTGAAGCATATGATGCATTTATTATCTTTGTGTATCAAATATGAATTATTAGTACTAAGTTTAGGTTGGCAAGACTGTCCAATTTAGTTTTCAATCAACCCATAAAATGAATCATAGTTAAAAAATTTAATTTTTAATTTACGATAATAGTTTTCCAATCAAAGGGTTTAAAAAAAAGATTTTTCTAGTAAAAAAACTTTTTATTTTTGTTTTATAATAAAAATAGGCTATAAATAAAAAAAAACCCTAAACTTTGGTGAAATAAGTTAAAAAAATATCGAGGTTTGAAATAGGTTGAAAACGTTTTTGGTAGGACTACATGTCGGTGGCACCATCTGCATGCCATTTACAAGCGAGGTAAAAGAGACAAGTTGATACGCTTCAATGGCGTGCGAATACACGTGGCCCCCTACTAGAGTTTTTTGAGGTTATTTCAAACTCCATGTTTTTTACCTATTTCACCAAAATTCAATATTATTTTCAAATATTACCTTTAGAAATAAGGTAAAAAATACAAAAATCTTGAACTTTGAATCAATGAGTTGAAAAAATATGGAAAAAGATCCATAGTGTGTGCAACCCGGAGATCTCACTCTCACCTGAAGGTCTCACTCAGTGTGTCATCCTCGCTTAAACACGCGAGGGGCGAAGCAAGGGGTTTTCACCCCCGGAGTTCACCCCCGCCCCTTTCACCTAGCCATCAATCCCACTTTTAACACTTGTACCAAAACACCATCGACCAAACAACCTAGTAAATATATAGTATTTTTGGAACTATGGATAGAAGTTTAAGTAATTTATTGAGATATGGTGCATCAGAGGAAGATTCAAGTCTCGAAGTAGAAGCGAATATGGCCAGAAAATACGAGCCGACCTATAATGAGGTGCCGCTCATTGAAGAAAAACTGATGTACAATATTATGCAAGCGTATAAGGATGAAAAATGCTGTTGAAGTACAATCATTATGCCATGGTGCTAGGTGGTTGGAGGTGACGACACGACTCGACTCATACGAGGACGAGGGGCTCGAATACATAAGCTTGTCATGACCACTCACTGTAAAGATCGATATATATGTCGCAAAAAGCCTTATCCTCTTCAGGTAAGTGACACGCTTCAAGTATGGGGGCAAGCAATTTGAGCTAATCGGGTATAAAACAGAAACAGAATAGTTACCGAAAATGGGTGAAATTTAGAGAGATGGATATCAAGTTGCAAACTGAGTTAACATCTGAGATTTTGAGGGATGTTTGGTAAGGGAATGGAGAGCTTAACCTCAAAATTTGAGATACAAAGCTTAAGGGAATCGGAAGTTATGTAGGTGAGAGTATGGGGTATTTTTGGTAAGAGAGAGAAAACAGAACACGGCTGAAAATGGATGAACTTTGAAATGATGGTTTTCAGGTCGCCTATGGGGTTCGCCACTGAAATTTTGAGGAATGTTTATGGGATGGGTGGAGAGTTTAAACTCAAAATTTGAGCTTAAAAATTTCAAGGAAATGAAAGTTATACAGATGAAGACATCGGGTGCTCAAACAGAATGTTTGAAACAAGAAATGGTGGTGTTTCGGAAAATGTAAGAAAACCAAGACGGAGAAGAGCCAATGGGAAATTACACGCCTACCCTAATGTCCAATTTGGAGTGGCTGAAGACGTGTAGCAAGGCCTAGCTCACCCTTAGCTCAAAGGAAAGCAAAAACCAAAGGAAACCCACGGAATATCGCCAAGGTAGAGATGCACAAAGCAATCTGAATTTTCTCAAGTCAAAAGTGCCACAAAGAGGTGCCAAGCGTGGTATTTATAGACCCTTGGCCGTGATCAAAAAGCTCAATCCAATGGCTCAAAATTGAGTTACCCGATTTGGGTTTTGCATCCAAGAACAAGCAAAAATGATGACCTCCTTTGATAGGCAGGTGATAATGGTTCTCTAGGGTGGCCCCTCTGCATTTTTTCCTCCCAAGGGCAGCCATTAATGTTGAGAAGGACGTGCTTGCAGCTAGTTGCTTGTGGAGTTGGTTTACATCACCTTTTGACAAAAATATAAACACAAAAATAGTAACTCAATCACTGTTAAGTCTCGAAAAGACTTAATATTCATGTGGTTTTAGTGGTTAAATTTCTAGGAATCTGAAATGATTTAATTGGAAATAAGCGGGATTTTTAAGGATAATGTTGTAGCGATGCCACAGCATCAGTTACGCTATTTTTAAGAGATTGTACCCTATATTTCGTATATTCTGTATTATCACGGGATTTGTGTTTATATGCAATTCCAGAAGGTTAATGAAGATAAAGGCTGGAAGAATCACGAAAAAGAAGGAAGAATCAACTCTAAATTGTTTTGGAAACAAGAATATCTTTGAAGATTTTGAAATCTTTCCTAATCTCAACTACTTTCCAAATCTATCCAAATCTTCCTCCAAATCGCAATTTCCTATCAGATCTGCTGAAGCTGTACGAAATCTACTTAAAGAAAGGTGAATACCACGAATTGGGTGTGTAGAATTGGAGAACGAGATTCACGATCAAACTTCGGGCGTAAATCCGAAGAAGAGGTTCACGACGACGATCACAGCGGCCAGGGAACGAGGCTGTGAGAACAACGGCTTTCGACGGCGAGGATCAAAATTCTCTCCCTTTGCTTTTCGTTTTAATTTTCGTGAATTATATGAACTCTTGATAGTTATTGTAGAACTATTTTGTTTGAGTTAAAATTAGGATTTTTCTTACATTGGTTTGCTTAATGAAATTGCATGCTATCTTTTAGAACTCGTTTTAATAAGTGCTTAAATATCTTTGCTTTGCTGTGATTATCCCTCGAGCAATCACGACAATACGACCTTACGTGTTTGCTAAGTGTTAAACCTAAAAATTATAGCTTTGCATTGATATCATCTAGGGCAACACGACAATACGCCCTTGCGTGTTGCTAAGACGTGTATTAAAACTATTAGATGGTTAAATCGAGTGACACGGTTTAGCTAGGAGTGTTTTGATCATGTTCATTCCAACCTAGTGTGGTCAATTCGAACTTGTTCTTAAACCCAACTATAGAAGCAACGCCAGCCCCGGTTTATTAGTGTTCGGACCGGAACTAACTGATGATGTGACTAATTTACGGAAAGCCCTAGTCGAGATTCTTACGAATTCTCAATTCGACTACCAACTTTACTTTTCTGCTTAATCTAGGTTGTCAATTAGATACTTTAATTACCCGTAGATAAATATAAAATTCAAACCTTTAAAGCTATTCTTTATTCTTTATGATACTTTGCAATTTATTCTTTAAATTAGAGATTTGACTTTTCTTCGTGGGATCGATATTTTATTACTACGTTGCGATACGTGCACTTGTGTTTTAGCGATTACATTTTCAAGCAACACTCACACAAACTCCAAGCAAAAACCATGCTCCAAACAAAGGGCCCTTAAAGCATTGTTTGTGCAAAGGGAATAAAGTCGGTCATCTTCAATTTGGGCCTAAACCCAACCTCTACCCGCTTCCTTGTGCTTCTCGGCTTCCTTCTTGAATTCCCGGCTATCCTCCCATTTGATGAGGTGCTTAGGTTGTTCTTCATCCTTTGGACCTAGTTCCTCCATGAAAATATTGAATGCTTCATCACCTACAAAAAGAACAAACTTGTTAGAAAATCCCCGAGCTCGGGCTCGAGTGATTGCTCCTTGAGGGCTCGGGCTCGGCTAATTCTCTCAAACATATCAAGTAGCCAATTGTATCAAATGATGCAATCATAATAGGTTTCGGCCGGATTTTCAACCAATGGGCATAAACATCATTGAATAATCACTCTTACTCGATCACCTTAGACTCTCAAGGATGAGCTGAAATAGCCGACTTAGGCATATTCCGGCGGGATAGAGATGAAAAAATCTCGGATGGTCCATCTATCGATCTCTCCGGGTCATCCATGGGATCATTTCTACTACTATTTAGTTAGTAGGCCCCAACACAATGAGACTACACGAATACTGCTTACTTCAAAACAGACAAAGTAAGCTCAGGCGCAGCCTCCCCGAAATGCTTACAATCTAATGTTAGGCCCCAAGTTGCGTGCTCACTGTACAAAACCCGAACCCCTTGTTCGAGAGCAAACTGAAAGAAGTACGGGCACCATTAAGCCACCCCACGTCAACTGTAAGGGAGTGGTTTCTGTATGCAAAGCATTCTCGAGCGTATGTACCCCATTAGCCAACCCAGTGAGGTTTGGTGTGAGATTGACCAAGCAAGAAATCACGTGCGACTCTAACGGCTAACTAAACTAGCTCCCATGAACACGTCAATTTGAAGCGTCCTTTTTTGAGCAATGCTCGGTGTGGAAGATCCCAAGCTGAACCATGGAAGAACTTTAGGATTTGAAGCGTGCTAGGAAAGCCCGCCATCACCGTCGCTCACGTGCCCATCTCACCAGATAAAGTTTTTGTTATTTTATTTCCATTAATTCTTTTCGAGTCTTAGATTACAATAAATGTGTCAACTCTTATTCCCTTTAGCGTCCTCTCTTCAAAGGGTGGTGAGTTTCAAGTTTTAGTGCTGAGTACAAGAGTTAGTTGTTGCGCTCTCCTACCCCTCAACCAAGCTCTTACTATGTAAAGCCTTCGATGACTCATTTCAAATCAAATTTTGTATGGAACTTGCCCCCTTCGAAAAATAGTGTTATAAGAATTGCAACAAAATTCTTTTGCCACACTTGATTCGTCGGCAAACCACCATTCGATTTACCATTGTGTCGAACCCACGAGCGCATATCGACCATCCACGACAACGTGAACGTAGACTCATCTGAGTATCGTGATGATATGCTTGTGCCCCCATTTCGTTCGCTAGGCAAAACACTATCTCTTCCACCTTCTTTGTGGCTCTCAGCATCGGCAAAGGCCCACCAAGAAGAAAGTCCCAAGTGTGAGCTGCTAGACATGAGTCATTAGATTTGTAATCTCTATCAGATCTTTAATCATGTAATTTTGTGTGATCAATAGAACGAGCAAACCACGGTGTGCGCATAGCATGCTCGACCATTCTTCGTGCTCCACACGCCATCCCTATGCATGCCAATCTTGTGCATCTTGTGCGTGTGGTATTTGAGCTCATTCACTTATATGTTCACCTCTCCATCTACCATCTGCGCATTCTGTGTTGGCTTAAAGTGGATAATATTGTGATGGGAGCAATGAGCACGTTATAAATAGTATGTGAATCTTGTTTCAACTTGAAGTGTGCCGATTGTGCTGACGAGGACGGCGAGCCTTTTTAAGTAGGTAGTTTGTGATGATGCACCCAGATAAGGGGTATGAGGGTGATACAATCTCACAGTGCTTGGTAAAATGATGTTTGCACTGTCTATAAGGGACGTAACCCAAACTACATAGTACAACGCATTTGAAGCTGTAAACTCAAGAACAAATTTGTGAGGGTAGCGTCGACCGAAAACAGATAATGTTTGCTGCAAGAACCAAAGAGCGTTATACTTTCATTTTTAATTAATAGAAGCACAAATAACTATACGATACAATGTTCATTTTTATCATTAAATAGATAGAATTCCACCTACCAAATGTGGCTCGACTCTTCTCGTTTGTCTTTAATTTTCTTTATTTGAGATTACTCGCTTTCTAAAATTTTTTATATTTATTTTGTCATGTTACAAGAATTCATAAAAGAAATTACATTTCCAATTGAATCGATATATGAAGAAATAATTTTGATTCCATATTTAATAGTTAAATTTGAAATATGACAAATGCATTGCATATAAGAAACAAAAATTGATAACTACAAAAAAATATCTTTTAAATTGAGTAGTGTCATTATGACGATATAACTATAAAATTCTATTATTTCTTTATTTAATTGTCCTGAATTATCAATAAAATAAGAAGTTATGACTATATGCCTGAGTATCTTAGTTGTACTTCATAAATTAGAAGTAATACAAATACACAGGTGATAACATGTGAAAAAATATAATTAATTTATTTTTATATTGGCATATATTTTAATGATATCCCCACACATTGTACATCAATGAAGTGGTCTAATCTTTTATAAAACTATCAAATCACTAGATATCAAATATCGATAGAATTACTTTGAATTGTGCAGCATATTTTGCTACTCACTCTTTTAATCTATCATGTGAATAGTAGAAGTTTAACTACCACTAGTATTTCAATATAATTTTGTATGAGTTTTTCTTTGCTCGTTTGAGTGAATTTTTTATAATCTTTACAAATTGTGCTATAGTAGATTTGCAAGTATAGTAGTTTGATAATACTTACATTGCGCAATAATTTCTAATTGTTTATCACTAGTAATTTCTTTCAATATAAAATGTTCCTAAACGTCTAATATTTTACCTTTTTAGCTATAAGCGAAAGCCTAGATATTTGTGCTAATGTTTGACCTATTGACCTTATGAGAATATTTGCACCAATTTTTTTGACATTGTCATTAGTAAATATATACAATTGAAAAAACAAACCTAGGACCATATTGTTACAATTGTGAAAAAATATAATATATTATTACTTCACACTAATTAATCGCTGGTGAGTTGTATGTAGTGATAAATCTGCCCTCGTAATCAATTCCCCTAACACAAATTCTACAAAAATTTTAACAAATTGTTAGTTCATGGCATATATTATATTAATATCTAAAACAACAAATTACAAAGCTAATTGTAAACATACCTTCTTGACTAACTAGAAATTACTTAGATCAAATTGAATCTCAAAAGAGTGCGTCATAGATAAATTGAGATTGAGAGAATGTTAGAAATTGAGAAAACATTTGGTGAAAAAATTAGAGGAAGGAGTTGAGTTTTTATCTAGGGGGAAAGAAAAATGTGGTGCACAACTACCACTTCACATCCCAAAAATACAAGGCACTTAATACCTCATGTTTTCATCATTTATTAGGTTATTTATTTTAGATAGCCCTCGATGCTTCACAGCTATTTACAAACTGCCCATAATTATCACCTCACATGAGGTTTTTCAGCCTGTTTTAACGATTAATACCAAAAAATCTGCATATGCATTGAGGAAGCATGCTTTGGAAGAAAAGAAATAGATTTTCAACTGTGTGGTAAACCACTGGAAAGTGTTGCAAACGGGAATCATTTATGTTTTTTTTACAAATATTTCATTAAGTTTAAATCTTCTATTGAGGGAATCACTCATCTCAAGTGAAGCACTCTCGCCAAGTAAGAACTGAATGTTGAATAAAATTAAATGTTCTTTAGTGGTTTTAATTTAGAAGTTAAAAAAAATGAAAAGTCAAAAGTTATCTAGATGAGAGGTCAAAAGTTACGTAGTTGAAAGGAGAGTTTTTATGGCCATAATTAAATTTTATTATTTCAATTATTAGAAGGGGTTGCTAACACCTATAAATAGGATTGCCATCTTTTTTGTAAGTTTGTGTCTTGCTTTTGATCAAATAGAGTGTGTGTCTTTTTCCATTGGTATTTTCCTTTTTTAACTTAGTTTATTCTTCTTCACTTTGGTATTTGTTTTTCTTCGATTTGGTATCAGAGCCATGGCGAATATGTTGGGTTAAATACCGCTACCACGACTAACGAAGGGAAATTACGAGAATTGAAGCATTCAAATGAAAGCACTTCTTGGTTCTCAAGATGCATGGGAGGTGGTTAAAGAAAGTTTCGAAGAACCAACAAATACTACGGATTATTCGGTGGCTCAAAACAAGGCATTGAAAGAGGTGCGATCAAAGGATAAGGCGACACTATATATGTTGTTTCGAGCTGTTGACGAGTCGGGCTTTGAGAAGATTGCAGGTGCAACTACTTCAAAAAGAGCGTGAGACATTTTAGAAAAAGTGTTCAAAGGAGCCGACCGAGTCAAGAAAGTGCATCTCCAAACTCTTTGTGGCGAGTTAGAGAGCATGAAAATGAAGGAGTCAGAAAGTGTATCTGACTACATCACACGTGTACAAACCGTAGTGAACCAACTCCACCAAAACGGTGAAACGTTAACCGATACGCGAGTTGTGGAGAAGATTTTGAGATCATTAACCAATGATTTTGAGAATGTTGTGTGTGCGATAGAAGAGTCAAAGGACCTTGCATCGTTCACGGTCGACGAGCTCGCCGTTTCGCTCGAGGCACACGAGCAACGTAAGAAGAAGAAGAGGGAGGAAACACTAGAGCAAGCACTTCAAACCAAGGCGTTAATCAAAGACGAAAAGGTACTCTATTATCAAAATTTTCAATGTAGAGGTAAAGGTCGTGGAAATCATGGAAATGGTCGTGGTGGACAGAGCAACAATCATGAAGGGTACTATAAGGAGAAGGGACAATCGAGCCAATCAAATTGGCGTGGAAGAGGACGCAGTCAAGGAAGGGGCGACCGATATCATTCCAACATTGAGTGCTACAAATGTCACAAATATGGTCACTATGCGAAAGATTGCAACTCCGACAAATGTTATAATTGTGAAAAAATTAGACATTTTGCAAAAGATTGTCGAGCTGATAAAAAGGTGGAAGAAACAACCAACCTCGCCTTGGAAGATGAAGCAAATGCAGGTTTTCTTTTGATGGCTCAAAATGAAGTCAACATTGACAACGACACTTTGTGGTACCTCGACTCAGGGGCAAGCAACCATATGTGCGGACATGAGTACCTATTCAAAGAGATGCAAAATATTGAAGATGGTCATGTGTCATTTGGAGATGCATCAAAAGTGAAAGTCAAAGGCCGATGTACGATTTATTATTTACAAAATGATGGCTTAATAGGGTCAATCCAAGATGTTTATTTCGTACCAGACCTCAAAGCCAACATTCTGAGTATAAGGCAACTCACAGAGAAAGGTTACTGAATATTTTTAAAAGATAGGCTTACTACAATTGAAGGACAAGCAATGATGTTTGGTTGCTCGAGTCGAGATGAGAAGAAATCAGATGTATAAGCTGAATTTGAGAAGCGTGCGTGAGAAATATTTGCGAGTGCATGTAGAAGACAAGACATCACTATGGCATCTCTGTTTTGTTCACCTACATTATGGTGGCCTAAAAGAGTTAACAAAGAAGAATATGGTGCACAGACTACCCAACATGCTTCCCAAGGGTAAATTTTGTGAAGAATGCGTGCTCGGAAAGCATACGAGAACCTCATTTCAAAAAAAGGAGGAATATTGGGCTAAGCAACCTCTCGAGATGATTCATACCGACATATGTGGATCAATTACCTCGGAATCTTTCAGCGGTAAAAAGTATTTAATTTCTTTTATCGATGATTTATCACATAAACCTTAGGTTTATTTTTTTAAAGAAAAATTTGAGGTGTTCAAAAAGTTCAAAGTTATGGTGGAGAAGGCGAGTTATAGACACATAAAAGCAGTACGATCTGATAGAGGTGTGGTGTATACTTCAATGACTTTCATGAAGTATTGCGAGGAGCAAGGAATAAGGCGATTTCTAACCGCAGCATACACTCCTTAACAAAATGGTGTGGCCAAAAGAAAGAACCGAACCATTCTAGACGTGGTTCGATCAATGCTCAAGACCAAAAATATGCCAAAAGAATTTTGGGCAGAAACTGTACAATGCGCCATCTGTGTGTAAAATCGATGTCCACATGTCAAGTTAGATGATCAAACACCACAAGAGGCATGAAGTGGACAAAAACTGACAGTTTCTCATCTTAAGGTGTTCGGTAGTGTGGCTTATGCACACATACCAGATCAACAAAGAACGAAGCTCGAAGATAAAAGGAAAATGTATATTTTCATTGGGTATGATGAGAAGACAAAAGGATACAAGCTTATTAACCCGATAAGCAAGAAGGTGATAGTGAATCATGATGTACGAGTAAATGAAGCAAGAGAGTGGGATTGGAACAATTCGACGGAGGTTAACATCGAACTTGGAGAAGCATCAGTTGTTGTACCAACAAGTATACCAACAAACTTTGAAACTACCAATGATGAAGATGAACCACGACAACCCAAAATGCGAAGTTTGCAAGATTTGTATGATTCGACTAATGAAGTACACCTTGTGTGTCTTTTGGCAGATGCTGAAAATATCAGCTTTGAAGAGGCGGTGCAAGACAAGAAGTGGCAAGTTGCCATGGATGAGGAGATCAAAGCGATTGACCGCAACAATACATGAGAGCTAATAAAATTACCAGAAGGAAGTCAGCCTATTGGTGTGAAGTGGGTGTTCAAGAAAAAGATGAATGCTCAAGGAAAGGTAGAGCGATACAAGGCACGACTTGTTGCAAAGGGATACAAGCAAAAAGCGGGAATAAACTATGACGAGGTGTTTGCTCCCGTTGCAAGAATGGAGAGAATCCGATTGCTAATATCCCAAGCGGCTCAATTCAAATGGCCAATTTTTCAAATGGATGTCAAGTCGGCATTTTTGAATGGTGTGCTTGAAGAAGAAGTCTATCTTGAACAACCACCAGGATACATGAAAATTGGAGAAGAGAAGAAAGTGCTAAAATTGAAGAGGACACTTTACGAGTTGAAGCAAGCACCGTGGTCATGGAATACTCGTATCGATACATATTTCAAGGAGAATGGGTTCAAACAATGTCCCTATGAGCATGCCCATTATACTAAGAAGATTGGAGGTAACATGATATTTGTTGCCCTTTATGTTGATGATCTCATTTTTATAGGTAACAATGATGAGATGATAGAAGAGTTTAAGTGCACAATGACACGAGAATTTGAGATGACAGATATGGGTCTCCTGAAGTATTTTCTTGGTTTGGAGGTTAGGCAAGGAGAGACAGGTATTTTTATATCACAAGAGGCATATGCAAAAAAGATTTTGGAGAAGCACAAAATGGCGAGTTGCAACCCGGTATCAATACCAATGGAACCGGGTGCAAAACTCTTGAAGTTTGATGGAGGAGAACGTGTCGATGCAAATAGATACCGTAGTTTGGCGGGAAGCCTTCGATATCTCACATGCACACGGCCAGATCTTTCATGAAGTGTCGGCATTATAAGTCGGTTCATGGAGGAACCGGTTTATTCACATTGGAAAGCATTGAAGCGAGTCCTACGATATGTCCAAGGTACAGTGTCACTCGGGTTGTTCTACTCGAAAGCAAAAGATTACAAGTTAGTTGGTTACTCTGACAGCGATTGGTGCGGAGACATAGATGATCAAAAAAGTACATCGGGTTACTTGTTCTTTATGAGCAACGCAGCATTTACTTGGCTTTCAAAGAAGCAACCGATCGTGACGCTATCGACGTGTGAATCGGAATATGTGGCAGCATCTTGGTGTGTATGCCATGTGATATGGCTTAGAAATTTGCTAAGCAAGATGGAGCTCAAGCAACTATGTACAACCGTGATTCAAGTTGACAATAGATCAACAATTGAGTTGACAAAGAACCCAGTAAACCATGAAAGAAGCAAACACATTGACGTCCATTTTCATTTTATCCGAGATCATGTGAAGGAAATGTGAAATTAGTGCATGTGGCAAGTCAAGATCAAGTTGCAGATATCTTCAGAAAAACGCTACCGAAAATATTTTTTGACAAATACAAGAAGATGATTGGTATGACGGATACTAGAAACATTTAAGTTTATGGGGGAGTTTTGTTGAATAAAATTAAATGTTTTTTAGTGGGTTTTAATTTAGAAGTTAAAAAACATGAAAGACCAAAAGTTATCTAGATGAGAGGTCAAAAGTTACATAGTTGAAAGGCCAAAAGTTTAGAGTTTTTATGACCATAATTAAGTTTTATTATTTCAATTATTAGAAGGGGTTGCTAACACCTATAAATAAGATTGTCATCTTTTTTGTAAATTTGTGTCTTGCTTTTGATCAAATAGAGTGTGTGTCTTCTTCCATTGGTATTTTCCTTCTTCAATTTAGTTTATTCTTCTTCACTTTGGCATTTTCATTCTTCAATTTAGTTTATTCTTCTTCACTTTGGTATTTGTTTTTCTTCACTGAAGTCGCTAAAAGTAGTTACCACGGAAAACAAACCCTAAGGATCTTTTGTTCTTGACTACCTATTTTTTTCTACAAACCCTAAAAGTTGGCTTACTATTTTATTGTTATATAATCGTTTAAGTTAAAGTCTTTTGCTATAATTCCTCTTTGTCGGGATGAGATACGTTATAATTTGTAATTGAGTGACAATGATAGTTGGTGGGCAGATTGGGAGGTTGGGAGGATGAGAAAGACAACACGAAGTGTTCTTAAGTCACACGTTTTCTAGGATGATCATTAAAATGTGTGGACTCCTTCAGATTTGTTTCTTACCGAGTATGATTGCCATTGAAAGAATCATCCCTGAACATAGAAATATTTATTTTCACTGCAACGGGCTTTTCCTCTCTTCTACTATAAATCATCTTCGGCTATGTTGAAGCAAAGATAATTTACTTTCATGCTGAAGACAATGGAGCTCTCTCCTCCATCTGCAACAACTGCCATTGCTGTAGCTCTTTCGTTTCTACTAGTTATTCTCTCTATACTAAAGATATGGAGGAGCTTCACTCCGAAGAGGCTCATTCTGAAGAGCCAACTGCCGGAAGCTGGCGGCGCATGGCCTTTGGTTGGCCACCTCCACTTAGAGGTACAAAGCCAATTCACTTGACCCTGGCTGCTATGGCTGACAAATATGGACCGGTTTTTATTATGAAATTGGGAGTTCATAAAACTTTGGTTGTTAGCAATTGGGAGATTGCCAAAGAGTGTTTTATCATAAAAGATGAGATTTTTGCCAATCGTCCAAAGCATTTAGCTTTTGAGATCTTAGGCTACGACTACAATATGATAGGTTTCAGCTTTTACGGACTGGTCTGGCGCCAAGCGAGAAAAATAGCCACTGTGAATTTACTTTCGAGCCACCGTCTAGGGATGCTCAAGCACATCATGGAACACGAAGTTCAGTTCTCCATATCAGAGATTTATGATTCGTGTGTGGGAAACATAGCCATTGATGAACACAAAGTGAAGGTTGACATGAAGAAGTGGTTTGCGGATGTTACTTTGGACGTAATATTTAAGATGGTGCACAGTGTTATCAATGCAAAAGAAGAGAAGAAGAACTACAAAACCAAGGCAGAGAAAAGAAAATTTAGAAGTCTTCTCAACAACAACGATGTCCAAAATATAAAAGGGTACATGTAGGAGAATGCTTAAAAAGTATTGGACAATGTTATAGATGCAAGCAACCAAGGCACATCTTGAAGTTTTGCCTGATGCTGGACAAGGAGAAACTGAAGGTGACACCACATTTTTTTGCAATGATAAAGTCATAAGAGGCAAATGAATCTGCAGTGGTGTCAAGTACCATTTATATTATGGATATTCCTACTTATACCTTGATTGATTCAGGTGCAACTCACGTGTTTATTGCACTTGACTTTATACCTATGCTTAATCAGTATCCTTAAGAAGCAGAATATGAGTATGATGCGATACTACCTTTGGGTGAACATTTACATTTAAGTCATGTTTTACGGGAGTGCATAGTTAAGATAGATAATAGGATACTATATGTTGATTTCATAATCAAGAAAATGATGGGTTCTAATGAAATTCTGGGAATGAAATGATTGCATCGACATTATGCAACAGTTAATTGTAGCGAACCCCCCCACGACGCCATCAAAGCCATTGCTGAACGGGCTCTCAGTCGCTTGGATACTTGAGGGTTAGATGATGCGAAGATAGGTATTTTATAGGAGTTTGTGGTATTGTACATCCACTTCACACTTGATTATTCTGGAAATGTTTTGAGATAGTAAAAAATCATTCAAGAATTGTCAAAGCATCATGCTTTAACTTCTTACCAGAGTTTGACATGGTCAGCCAAATTGGTGAACAATTGCTTTTAATGGTAAATAGTTTTCTTTGATTCTGGCTGTTGAAAACCAAAACACACTACTTCACAATAGACAATTTCAAAAGATACAATGAATTATATAGTTGCTAGCATTCCCCCACTTGGCGTGTACTTTTCATTAATATTGTATTGAATAAAACTAACACATGAATCTAGTAGTACAATGCATTATGCTACTTCTTTAATACCTATAAACTTGATTAATAAATCTTATGTGTATTCTTGGTCCAAATTTATTAATTTTTGTTGGTTGAAACTCACCCAAATATTATTGATCCCTTTTAATGATTAAAAAGCATGAGTATGAGATAAAGACATTTGAGTTTGTGAGCCAGTAAGAGTACCAATGCAAGACCTGAGATTCACCGATTGCAATCACTATGATGATGGTGATTTTAGATAGGGTAGATTGGAATTTCCCTTAAAATTTAACACATAATTATGTATTTCAGATTTCTTAACCTAAACTCATTAATTTATTTTTCTGTGAAATTTGACTACAAAAGTAAAATCCATGTGATCACCATGCAATTAAAGTCATGTTGGTGATAAAATTATGATCCATGTGGCCACCATGCTAATTAGGTAATGTTGGTGAGTGTGGATGGAATTTCATCTAGCATGGCTTCTTAGATTTTTTAACTACTAGATTGGCCTCAATGTATATTTCGTATTGAACTTGGCTTCCAAATCCTCAAGGAAGGTTATGCACTGCCATTGCATGAATAAGTTTTAGTTATCTTTGTGTGTAATCTTGTAAAAGGTCCAAGAAGCTTATTATATTCAATTTTATGGTTTAACTCAAAGATAAGAAGATAGATCTTTTTGTTGAGCATTAAATTCAATAAAATGAATGATAATAGAAATCTATTAGTTTTGGTTATATTTTGACTGACTTTCAAAAGTGTAAACAGTCACCAAATTTAACGTGTCACCCATGGAATTCAATGTCCTAAATGTCTAGTTTCCAGTGTTTCAAGTTTCACGTTACTGTGAGCACTGTGAAAGATCTTATAATCATTTTAGTAATAAAATGACAGAAATAATAATAAGAGTTTTAGAAATAAAGAGACCAAGAGATATTATTTTATTTTATTTTATTTTTAGTGCTCTTTATATCACTTTTGTATTTCCTTTAGTGGCTGAACAAACTGAAAAATGATATCAACAAGATTCCACAAATTATTCTCTCTTCCACATTTTGTTCTTTCTCCTCTCTAGAAACTTGGTTATCTAAATTATGATTTTTATTTTATTTTATGGCTATGTCAAACAATGAAAACTCAGCGTTGAGGCAAATGTCGCTACCAAAACTCACTAAGATTAACAACAACAATTAGAGTATTCAAATGTATGTTTTACTTTGTACATAATATGCGTAGGAAGTAATAAAAAATGGCTATAATGAGCCAGAAAATATTAGTTCTTCGACAGCAAACCAATTGAAAGCATTGAAATAAATAAAAATAAAGGGTAAAACCACTCTCTAACTCTTATTTCAAGCAGTAGATGAGTCAAATTTTTAGAAGATCGCCATTGTAGATGCCACACCTCGTAAAACTTTACCTAAAAATGATCGCAGTAACATTTTTCTTGCTTTAAAAATGTTTCTATTGAATTCTTTTTTTGTGAAAACATAGCAGAAGACTTTAATTAGAAATTATAGTAAACTTGACATTTACTTGAAATATGACATTGTTAATCAAAATATCCATAAAATAAAATACCGCAAAGCTCATATAACATATAGTTTAATCAAAACGTGTAATATACATAATAAACATCTTTCCACATCATCATTTAACGAAACTAAACTTTTAAAACAAATTGTTGTTCAAAAGCATACACTCCAAAATACTTCAAATGTACATCTTGACATCTCCACCGGTCGGCACTTAACGATTCAAGCTTCCCGCACCAGATCTGCCTCCTCCACGACATAATCGTTACATCAAAGAGGGAGGGCTAAGTTCCTCACCTTCATCTTCATCACCTGCATCATAAAGCATAATCTATGAGCCTAAAGCTCAATAATTAATCGAATGAACTTATATGCCTAACATGAGCATGACGTTTTTTGAAAAACATGCACATTCATTTCGTTCTTTATCATTGTCTTGACTTAACTTGACATGTGTGGGTGTCACATCATATGAAGGTGAATAGGCACCATATGGCCTCCATGAGGCAGCCAATTCCAGCTTCTCCCATAACTTGGTCATGACTTTATGTACATTTATGCATTGGATGATAAATGTGTCTCATACCACCTTCATCATCCGTTAGGTGATATTTTAAAAACATGCATGCGTAAAAATTTTTGTATCTTTCATAAAACATGATCCATAGACATGATTAATACATATGCATGACATGATAACCTAATTTAAGTACAAGCAATATAATGCATCAAACATCTCTCAAGTCAACCATAATAAACATTCCTAGTATACTACATAACTTAACTCTTGACTTATGATAATTCATAAACATCAAACAATGTCAATCAAGCACCAATAAAACCCAAAGCACTTGGTTTGGTGTACGGTATGGTACACCCCATCAGAATATCATTAATAACATTATCATAAAAACAAACAACTCCTAAGACATTCTTACTTAATGGATATCTAAGTAATCACACACATCATCCTTATGTCCTATCCTTTGTGATTTAGTCCCACAATGGGCCAAACACATGCACAAATTACTTCGTTTGATTTCTTAGCTTTAGCTTGGTATTCTGAATCCTTAATGATCCAATGAGCTTGCTTATATACCTTAACATCATAAAATAAAACAATATAAGTCAAACTCGGAATACCCTATTTCACCAGAAACTTGTGGCAGTCATAACTTTATCGACAGCACTCTGATCAAAACACTTAAGGTACCAATTTCAACCTTAAAGTGTTGGCTATACTTCATTAGCGGACATCATGACCACTTTCTAACTCGAAGATTCCGTAAAACTTGCATTCCAGAAACCGAGTAACATGACTTATAATTTGTATACCAATAAACTATCTTTACAATTTCATGCAATTTTAACCATATAATACCATTTTCATCACTTATAATCTAACCTAAAAAAAAAGTAGGTGCGGGTGAATTAGAAACTATGTACCTCAAGGTTAAGTTTGTGGTGTTCCTTCTTCCTTGTACTTCTAACCCTTAAATACCAAAATTCTTGTACTAAACACTAAAACTTCATACTTTGATTTCAAACCTTAATTTTTCTCACGCAAATTAAGAGAGGATTTTAGAGAGGAGAGAGAGCTGCAAGAGAGAGCTGAGGGTCGTGATGACTAATAGTTGAAGACTCCAACAAATTTTATCCCTTTGGAAGGTGAAGAGTCATGTGGCTCAAGCATGAGGTGTGACCATCCAAGCTCACCACCTCTTCATGCATGACGTGTCACCATCCTTTCCACGTGTCAATTCCCTATTGGTCCATCCTTAATTAATCATGGATTGACTTTCCTAAAATTTCATTGAAAATTTAATCTTTCAACAATAAGATGTAGACCTCTCATTCAAGGTGTCGACCCTTAATAAAACCCGAGAGTTTCAAGGGGTGAGTTTAACATAATCAAATACACGAAATATCAAACATCGCTCAAAATCCATAGATCTATAATCCAGTTTTAATTCACCAACTTCAAATAAACATAACTTCCTTTCAAGAAGTCCAATAGAATTGATCAACCTAAGAACACTTTGTAGAAGAACACTTTGCCAGTTATACTTTTCTAAGGCATGATAAGATTGTAACACAGAAACTGCTATGTTACAAAATTCCAAAACAGTATTTGTTCCAACTTTTGGGGTCTAAGATTCATAACTTTCACTATATATTTTTAAATCAAGAAATTCTTATTCTTGTAGTTTCATCTACTAACCTATTAAATTCCATTCAAAGAAATCAACTCCATGTTAAGACCCTAAAACCTCGGAATTAGGTAAATACCAACATTGTTTCCAATTCGTTAATTCATTACTTCTAAGGTATAATTTTGTCTCCATATTCATCGTTTCTTAGCGCATTTCATTCTTTAACCATAAAACATTATATTCACATAATGTTATTTTACATCAAAAAGTTGGGTGTTACAGTATCAACTTCAAAAGAAACATGAAATACTTTGGCAAAAGTGTTCAAAAGTGCCGATCGAGTTAAACAATTGTGTCTTCATACTCTATGAAGTGAACTTGAGGCCTTTAAGATGAAAGAGTTGGAAGATGTATCTAGTAACATTACTCGTGTACAAATGGTAGCGAATCAAATTAAACGAAATGGAAAAATTCCCGCAGATGCAAGAATTGTGGAGAAAATTCTTGAATCATTGACAAACAATTTTGAGAACATCTTATGTAAAATCGATTAGTCAAAAAATATAGAAGAAATTTTAGTGGATGAACTTGAGGGCTCTCTTTAAGCGCATGAACAATGGAAGAAAAAAACAAAGAAATCTTACAAACAAAGATGATCACAAGGAGGATAAAATATTATATCGGCAACATAACTGAGGAAGAGGACGTGGTCGTAGAGGTCGCGATAGAGGTCGTGGACATAATGATTAAGATAGAGGACAAACGAACCAATAAAATTGGCGTAAATAATGCCTAGTCATGGAAGAAGTGGTCGATCAAATCGTCCAAATGTCGAATATTAAAATTACAATAAATATCAACACTATGCAAATGATTGCCTATTCTGAGAAGTAGGTTGAAGAAAATACTAATCCAGTTGCGGAAGATGAGAACAAAGACAATGATGTTCTCATGATGGGCCATAAATGTCCAACATCAAGTAACAATATGGTGTAGTACCTCAACACTAGTGCTAGCAATTATATGTTTCAGCACAAACATCTTTTTATTGGTATGTATGAGATAGAAAAAGAACATGTTTCTTTTGGAGATGTATTGAAGATCCAAGTCAAAGGCTGATAAGCAACATATTTTTTCTTTCAAAAAGATAGAAAATAAGGTACTATGGAGGATGTCTATTATGTACCAGAAATTAAGAGAGTGTTCTTAGCGTGAAGCAATTATTGGACAAAAGATGTGCATTTTGCATGAAAGACTGGATGTTGTTCTTGAAGGATAAAAATGGTTATTTACTTGTGCATGTGCAAATGGCAAAAGTCGAATGTCCAAAATAAACTTGAAGAATATACAAGAGAATTATTTTTACATCAACATAAAAGATAAAACAAGCTTATGACATCTATGGTATGGACATTTACATTACGGTGTAGCAATAAAGGAAATTGTCCATTAGTTAACCAACATCGACTTCACCAAGAAATTTTGTGAAGGTTGGTACTTGACAAGCAAGTAAGGACAAATTTTCAAAAGAAACCAGAATATCACGTAATGAGACTTCTCGAACTGGCACATACCGACATATGTGGCCCAATCACTCTGAAGTCTTTTAGTGAGAAAATATATTTTTTACTTGCATTGACGACCATACAAGAAAAACATGGGTTTATTTTTTGAAGAGAAAATCTGAAGCATTTGAGCTATTAAAAAATTCAAGGCTTTACGATCAGATATTAGTCGATGAGTACTTGTCCATCGCCTTCACGAAATATTATGATGAACATGGTATCAAAAGATTATTAACACCATATTGACCTGAACAAAATGGTGACGCCGAAAGAAAAGTCAAACGATCTTTTATATCATTCAATCAATGTTGAAGTGCAAAAATGCGCCTAAGGAATTTCAGACAGCGGCAGTGCAATGCGTTGTTTATGTTTAAACTGATGCCCACATGAGAAATTTATTAATCAAACACCAGAAAAAGTTTGGAACCAACCATATCACACTTTAAAGTGTTTGGTAGTGTGGCTTACACCCATGTATCAAACCAATGAAGAATCAAGCTCGATGATAAGAGTGAGAAATATGTATTCATTCGTTGTGCCGAGAAAACAAAGACTTTCAAGTTGTTTCACCATATTGACAAAAGATAATAATGAGCCAAGATGTACAGGTGAATGAAAAAAGTATATGAGATTAGAAGAGTTAAAAAGATGCAACACAAAGAATGTCATTGAGTGCTGCATCAGTAATCACTCATATGACTTTTCAAGAATATGATAAAAAAGAAGACACTAGACAACATAGGATGTGGAACCTGCAATATCTATATGAATATACCAATGAAGTTCACTTGATTTCTTATTAGCAGACTCATAGAATGTTGATTTTGAAGAAACCGTAAGAGACAATAAGTGTAAAGCAGCAATGGATGAAGAGATACATTCAATTGAGAAAAATAAAACTTAAGATTTGATGAAATTTCCAAGATGACATAAAATCATAAATGTCAAGTGGGTATACAAAAAGAAAGTAAATGCCCAAGGCAAGATTAAAGGTAAGAAGAAAAAGTATGAGACCCAAATGAGAAGGACATATGAGGTTGAAGGGTGAGGTTTAGATGGAGCGTTAGGGGGTAAGGCATAGAATGCTTTATCCTATGCTTTTAAAATTCGAAACAATGTAGTCATACTCTAATTCATGACCCATGGATGTCTTTATTTAACTGAGTTTTTCCACCCATCTCACCTCACACGCATATTGCACAGGTGCTAGCTTCAACTAGCACTAGTTAAATGTAAGTGAACTAAAATATTAATGATGCTATTTAATTATACTACTTAATATTTTACGCTATAATAAATATTTCAGTAAAAAAATCAAATATTATTGTGATTTTCTTCATAAAATAAACGAAGTTGAGTCTTTCTCTACCCCCAAATTACTTCACTTTGTAAATAGTAAATACAAATATTATAAGATCAAATCTCATTGCCTTAAAAATTGAAGCATATGATGCAATTATCTGCGTATCAAATGTGAATTATTAGTACGAAGTTTAGGTGGGAAAGACTTTTTAATTTAGTTTTCAATCAACCCGGAAAATGAATCATCGTTAAAAAATTTAATTTTTAATTTATGATAATAGTTTTCCAATCAAAGGGATTTAAAAAAAAAAGATTTTTCTAGTAAAAAAGCTTTTTATTTTTATTTTATAATAAAAATAGGGTATAAATAAAAAACCCTAAACTTTGGCTAAATAAGTTAAAAAATCTCGAGGTTTGAAATAGGTTGAAAACTTTTTTGGCAAGACTACATGTCGGTGGCACCATCTGCATGTCATTGACAAGCAAGGTAAAAGAGACAAAGTTGATACGGCTCAATGGCATGTGAATACACGTGGCCCCCTACTAGAGTTTTTATAGGTTATTTCAAACTTGAAGGTTTTTTTACCTATTTCACCAAAATTCAAGATTATTTTCAATTTTTACCTTTAAAAATAAGATAAAAATACAAAAATCTTGAACTTTGAATAAATAAGTTTAAAAAATATGAAAAAGATCCATAATGTGTGCAACCCAGAGATCTCACTCTCACCTAAAGATCTCACCCACCGTGTCACCCTCACTTAAGCACGTGTGGGAGAGGTGAGGGGTTTTCACCCCTAGAGTCCACCCTCGCCCCTTTTCCCTAGCCATCAATTGCTCTTTTGAAACTCGTACCAAAACACCATCGACCAAAAAACCTAATTAATAATTAGTATTTTTTGAACTATGGATAGAAGTTTCAATTATTGATGCTGATATGGTGCTCGACTCAGACAAGGACGAATGGCTCGAATACATAATCTTATCACAAATAGTCACTGTAAAGACCGAGTTATATGTCATAAAAAGTCTTATCCTCATGAGGTGAGCATGTCAAATGGGTCTCCAATCCTTGGGTGCTTTATTGATTCATCTGCACGAATAGAGCGCACAAGCTTCTCATTAAGCATGTGGATCGCTACACAATACAAAAGGTTGAACTGTCATGCGGTGTATGACATGTACACAACATAGATGTCCATTTAACTAACCAAGTTATGATGGCCATCATGAGAAAAGATAGTGTAACTTATGATGTTGTGCACGATCCTTACAGGCACAATCATGTCCTTCGAACTCACATGGCCAGAACTTGCACGGTCTGCCTATCTCAAGAAATCACCAAGCTAATTATCTCAAACATATCAACTAGCCCATCGTATCAACGACCGATATTTAACCAATGGGCATAAACATCGTTCAATAACCACTCTTACTCAATCACCTTAAACTCTCAAGGCTGAGCAGAAACTATCCACCGAGGCACAATCCGACATGATCAAGAATACACATTCTCGGATGATCCATCTATCAATCTTTCCAGGTCATTCATGGGATCACTTCTACTACTATTTAGTTAGTAGTCCCCAACACATTTGGACTACCCGAATACTCCTGACCTTGAAACAGACAAAGAAAGCTCGAACGTGGCCTCCTCCCAGGTTTGCTTACAATCTAATTTTAGGCCCCAAGTTGCGTCCTCACTGTACAAAACCCAAACTCCTTGTTTGAGGGCCCAAAAAATTCTCTTGCCATCAATGTTTATCTAATGTGTTTTCTAATTTTGTAGATCCTTATATCATTGAAGAATTCAACCTTGTTCAACTCCAATTCTTTCTTTGGAATTCAAAGCATGAAGGTCAGATGGAAGAAGGAGTCGAAGCCCCAATGTTAGTGGTCCAAGCAACAAAGCATGGGTACCACAATTTGATCCGGCACAACTGGACCTCCAAAGCTTGCTCCACAAATTTGACAACCGGCCTGCCCTCGGATGAAGACAACGTCCGCCTATGAAATGTAGTCAATCCTTCAAGGTTTCTAAAGAGTTGTCTAACGTTCAAATTAGACACCGTTTGCTCCGTCAAATGATGCAATCACAGAGAGCCCAAGAAGAGTCATCAACGCAGTTTCACGCCTAATCCACGTCCTAAAGCCTTTGGGAAAATTAAAGAATAAAAAGTTAGCTAATTATCATTTGGGAGGATATTTAGGACATTTTCTTGGAGCCTAATGAGCTGGAGGAGGAGCGTAGGAAGAGCGTCCCATGAAAGCTTCTCATTCGTCCATCTTTCAAGCCATGGATTGGTGTTCTTGGAGATGATCTAAGTCGTCCGATGATAAGCATGTTTTATTTTAATTTTCTATTTAATCGTCCCCATTCAAGTGTAATGATCCAATTTGATTGAATAAAGATTTATCTTTTCAAATTTGAATCTCCCCCTTTGAAGTTTGCCTCCAAAGACTCGGTCTCCGGAATCCCAAATCCGGACACCGAGAGACACCCGGAGTTGATTGTCTCTCCGAGCTAAGACGATCTATCCTTACCACATTTCTCCAGCCATCTTCATGGTCTAAGGGTGAGAGTGTCGATCATCAGCTCAAGCATCCATTTTTATGTGAAATGAACCACCTTTTACTGCAAATCCCCGTTTCTGACCATTCTGCATCCATCTTCCATCTCGCCTCCACAATCCCCAAACCATCTCTGACCTCCAAATTTCAGCTCCAAACTCATCCCCGTTTACAAGTTACAATCATTTCAAATTCATCCTCATTTTCCCGGATCTACCGAGAAAACCCTAAATTATCCCCTTAACCGTTTTCACCATCGTCAGCATATCTTTAAATCTGTGCGTGAGAATCCCTTTAATTTTTGGAGACCATATCTTACCTTCATTGCTTAATATCTCCTCCAAATTTCGTTAAAAATCTCACTCCCGTTTTCGAGATCCAAAGTTTATCTCGAATCTGATTTTTTGGGTAATCCCTAAAAATCTTTCAATCCAAAATATTTCCATTATTCTCATTCTTATTTCGTGTGAGATGGTCACTACGACGATATCCATTACTACGAAATCCTAAAATTTCTTTATTTAGTTATCTTGAATTATCAATAAAATGTGAAGTTACGACCTATATACTTGAGTACATCAGTTGTATTTCATAAATTAGAAGTAATATAAATAGACAGGTAATACCATGTCAAAAAATATAATTAATTTATTTTTTATATTGGTATAGATTTTAGTGATGTTCCCACATATTCTACATCAATGAAGTGGTCTAATCTTTCATAAAACTCTCAAATAACTAGATATCAAATATCAATAGAAGTATCTCGAATTGTGTAGCATATTTTGCTACTCACTTTTTTAATCTATCATGTGAATAGTAGAAGTTTAACTACCACTAGTATTTAAATGCAATTGCGTATGATTTTTTCTTTGCTCGTTTGAGTGATATTTTTGTAATGTCTACAAATTGTGCTGTAGTAGATTTGTATGCGTAGTAATTTGATAATACTTACATTGTGTCATAATTTCTAATTTTCTACCAATATTAGTTTCTTTCATTATAAAATGTTCCTAAACATCTAATATTTTACTTATATAGGTATAATTGAAAGCGTAGATATTTGTTCTGAGGTTTGACTTGTTGACAGTACGAGAATAGTTCCACCAATATTTTTGACATCATCATTAGTAAATATATACAATTGAAAAAAATTTGGGACCATATCGATAAAGTTGTGCAAAAATATAATAAACCATTACCGCCCACTAATTAAGCGATAGTGACTTGTACGTAGTGATAAATCCATACTCGTAATCGATTCCCCAAATATAAGTTCTACAAAAGTTTAAAAAAAAATTGTTAGTTCATAGCATATATTATACTAATATCTAAAACAACAAATTACAAAGCTAATTGTAAACATACCTACTTGACTAACTAGAAATTACTTAGATCATATTGAATCTCAAAAGAGTGAGTCATAGAGAAATTGAGATTGAGAGAATGTTAGACATTGAGAAAAATTAAAATCCAGAAAAATTTGGGTGAAAAAGTTAGAGGAAGGAGTTGACTTTTTAGAGAGGGGGAAGAAAACGTGAGGTGCACAACTGCAACTCACATCACAAAAAATATACTGACTTCCCATTTTCATCATTGACTACGTTATTCTTCACTGCTATCACTGTTTTTATTGATCCATTTGCAATTGTTTGTGACAATTTGTAAACTATTGACAAACTGCCCATAATTATGACCTCACATGAGCTTTATCAGCCTGTTTTAAGGATTAATACCGAAAAATCTGCATATCCATTGAAAAAGCTTGCTTTTGAAGAAAAGAAAGAAATTTTGAACCCTAAAAGTCGCCACGGAAAAAAACCCTACGGATCTCTTTGTTCTTGAGTGCATGGTTTTTCAAACTAAGGAGTTTTTATGTTTTTTCTACAAACCCTAAAAGTTGGCTTACTATTCTATTGTTCTATAATCGTTTATGTTCAAGTCTTTTGCTGTAATTCGACTTTTTCGAGAACGAAATGGTAGGAGTTATGAACTGCGTGAATGGTGGGAAAGTTGGGAGGATGAAAAAGACAGCACAACAACGATGTTTCACAAGTTGTCTACGACTTTCCTACAATTGTGTGGACTCCTTCAGATTCAAATCGCATACACTTTCGAAATATCAACCCAACCTAAAATTTTAACCTTATTTTACACTTACCGAGTATGACTGCCATTCAAAGAATTATCCCTGAACATAGAAATGTTTATTTTCACTGCAACGGGCTTTTCCTCTCTTCTACTATAAATCATCTTCGGCTATGTTGGAGCAAAGATAATTTACTTTCAGGCGGAAGACAATGGAGCTCTCTCCTCCATTTTCAACAACTGCCATTGCTGTAGCTCTTTCGTTTCTACTGGTTATTCTCTCTATACTAAAGATATGGAGGAGCCTCAATCCGAAGAGGCTCATTCTGAAGAGCCAACCGCCGGAAGCTGGCGGGGCGTGGCCTTTGGTTGGCCACCTCCACCTACTAAGAGGTACAAAGCCAATTCACTTGACCCTGGCTGCTATGGCTGACAAATATGGACCAGTTTTTATTATGAAATTGGGAGTTCATAAAACTTTGGTTGTTAGCAATTGGGAGATTGCCAAAGAGTGTTTTACCGTAAAAGATAAGATTTTTGCCACTCGCCCAAAGCGTTTAGCTTTCGAGATCTTAGGCTACGACTACAGTATGATAGGTTTCAGCCTCTACGGACCGGTCTGGCGCAAAGCGAGAAAAATAGCCATCATGAATCTACTTTCCAGCCACCGTCTAGGGATGCTCAAGAACATCATGGAACACGAAGTTCAGCTTTCAATCACAAAGATTTACGATTCGTGTGTGGGAAACAAGGCCACTGATGAACCCAAAGTGAAGGTTGACATGAAGAAGTGGTTTGCGGATGTTACTTTGGACGTGATATTTAAGATAGTGGTCGGAAAAAGATTTACAGACACTTTTAAAGGTGAAAAAATCAACCAGAGTCGACGGGCCTTTAGGGATTTTTTCGATCTATCGGGGGCATTCGTGCCAGCCGATTATTTTCCGTTTCTGAGATGGTTGGACTTGGGAGGCTTCGAGAAAGCTATGAAAAAGACGGCGGTAGAACTAGATCAACTCATGCAAAAATGGCTGGACGGGCATAAGCTGAATAGAAATGGCGAAGATTCCAAAGCCGAGCCAGACTTTATGGACGTCATGGTGTCCCTTTTCTACGGTGGCGACGACGGTGGGGATAATGCCAGTAGGAATCACGATCATGATGGCATCATCAAAGCTACTTGCTTGGTAAAAAAAACACTATTAAACATTATTCCATAAATCCATTGATTTTTATTCACATAGAAAACCAGGGTGAATTTAACTCTCCTTTTCCGTCTAGAATATGGTACTAGGTGGCTCCGACACGACTGCCGGGACCATGACATGGACGCTCTGTTTGCTTCTCAACAACAAACGAGTTTTGAAAGAAGCCCAGCGTGAGCTAGATGAACAAATTGGGGATCAAAGACGAGTAAACGAAGCTGATCTTACAAAACTAGTGTACCTAAACGCGATCATAAAAGAGAGCATGCGTTTGTACCCAGTTGGCCCGTTAGCAGTTCCCCATGAGGCCACCGAAGACTGCACCGTTGGTGGCCACCATGTTCGGGCCGGGACACGGCTGATGGTCAACCTGAAGAAGATGCACCGTGACCCGGGAGTTTGGAAGGAACCGACGGAGTTCCGGCCGGAGAGATTTCTGACCACCCACAAGGAGGTGGACATGTTCGGAATGAATCATGAATTACTGCCATTCGGAAGTGGAAGAAGAATGTGCCCTGGTGCTTTATTTGCTTCGAAAATCATGCTCCTCACAATGGCTGCTTTGCTGCATGGGTTTGATATATCGACGTCTTCAGAAGAAACGTTGGACTTACGTGAGAGCTCAGGACTTGCAAGCATCAAAGAAACACCACTGGAGATATACGCAAAACCACGCCTTGACCATCGCCTCTATGCGTAATGTCCGATAAAAAGCCCAATCAAATTACGGAAATAAATCTCACTACAAGAGACTATCTAGACTGGTTATGTTAAAGAGACAATGTACGAATAATTTGTTGTTTTGTAACTATAAATTTCTAAAATATGAAGTTACAACTTATTTATATTAGTGGTACTTCCTCGACAACCGGCTAAGATTAAGCAACTTTATATCTAACCTAACGATCGTAAATGACTTACTATAATATAATTGTGAATGGTTCTCCGAAATGTGATGCCCGAGGTCCTTCAATGACATTCCACAAGCTTGTATGATTTTTCGTATGGTTTCTACCATCTTCTTCAAACTTCTATGAGCTTCTCTTATGCCTTAGCTTTTCAAAACTTCTTCAATATTTTCAAAGCTTTGTCAATCTTCTCTGAGCTTTTACAAGCTTTTCCAGTATTTTTAATGTTTTTCAAATAAATCAAATTTATATTTTCAAGAGAACTAGCAGAGGTTTATTGAATAACCACAACTTGCCATCTTTTCTATATAAGTCATAATCTCTAAAAGAAGATTGAGCCTCCTAGCTCAAGAATCGAAAACTATAGTGTGCAACAAATCTTGCTTCAAGACCAAAGCAATGGCCCATTAAAAAGGAAATTGTCCACAGCACTTGTAGAGGAATCTGTTTTTTTT
>QAOC01019959.1:9327-132049 GCA_003255005.1 Begonia fuchsioides
GTTCGTAAGATTGACTTCTACCTTTGAAAGATATAAAAAAATTGATGCATTTAATGAAATCGTAACTTCAATGGAATTTAAATTTCACAAATATTGGCTTCAAGTACCTCCAATTTTTTCATTTGCTAGTATTATGCATCCGAAATATAAAATCAAGGGCACGAAGTTGATGCTCGATAAAATTTCGGAGAACCTAGGTTTCGCCCCCGTATGCAATCCTAACACATTGCATAGAGACCTTGCTATCTTGTTTGAGACTTACCAAATTAGATTTTCCAGGGCAAGAACGCATAGTTCGGCCAATGTGGCATCAACGTCCGGTGGTAGTTCTAGTTTCGGAATACCACTAAATGCTATGGATGCCATTGACGCCCAACTAGAAAGCGACGTGCATTCGTTTGCTTTCGATAAGAGTGAACTCGACGTGTATCTGGACAATCGAGTTCCAATTGCTCGAGACGAGGCCTTCGACATTTTGAGTTGGTGGAAAACCAACGCAGCCATGTATCCCGTGCTCGCTGAAATGACACGAGATTTACTAACACCGCATGTTTCAACTGTAGCTTCCGAGTCGGCTTTTAGTGCAGGTGGACGCGTATACGACGATCGACGCGCAAGTCTGGCACCAGAGCTGGTGGAGGCACTCATTTGCATGAAGGACTGGAGTGACGCAGTCCGGAAGGACCAACAACGAGTGGACGAACTGGAAGAGGATTTCAAGAACTTGGAATTCGAAGAGTAGCTGTTATGTTCCGGCGACGAGTCGAAGATCTTTTTCATTTCGTGTATCCCGTACATCTGTCTTTCGTTGTAATTTATATACATTAACATGCAGATTATCATTTTTTTAAAATCTGGATGAAGTTTTCATCCAATGATTTCTTTTGTAATTCTAGAGCTTCTTGATTATATCTTTTACTGATGAACTTAATACATGTTGTTTATGCTAATTTCGACCTTTTGTAGCTACAGATATGCTTTTGATTTTTAGCTATCAACTCAATCAAGAAGAATATTGCAATATGACCGTAAATGAAGTAAATTTCGTATAGTTAAGTTTCTAAGGAAATAGATAAGTTTTCCATCAGACTAAAATTATTAATTTTCAAATATAAGGACGAAGTCAATTGAAGGGTCGGAAACTTCACAAGTCCTATTAGACATCAAGAAATGTGCGTTAAATAATCTATCTTTTGAAGTTTTTATTTTTTTTAAGTTACCGATTATAATATTTATGGGTGTTACAAGCTGCATTAAATCATTTTGCAACATCAAATACCGCAATCATGTCGGTGATAATTTTCAATTGTCACCCCAACAATTGTTGGATTCCCTACACAAGTCTCACTACAAGAAGTGCTCTATGGATGTGTATTCTCTTCCATTAAAAATTGTATTTTAATATATCAAGAAATATGAGATCATAGAAGAAAAAAATTATCCTTATAAAAGACAAGTCAAACGAAATAGGCGGGTAAGTGACTTAATTTCCTTAATTAAGAATTTTTTAATGAATGATTTTTATTTAGAATTGACATTTGTTAAAGGTCATACTTAAAATTACTAGTCACGAAGAATTAGAAATTAACCAGCATGAAATGCGGGTTAAGTGACATCCAGTATGTGCAATAATTCGAGTATGCATAGAATTTGATTCTTATCATGTGTTCAAAGAGGTGTGTTTATGTTATTAATTAATTTATATTTTACTAAATGTTTTACATACTCTAATTGTGTTTTTTTTCACGCAGAAAATATACGAAGGACCATACAATATCGAGACTTTGTTTGAGAATGAAGAATTCCATTGTGTCTTAATTGTGGGATTTGGCAAAACAAAAAGCGGAAAGAAATATTGGATGACACAAAATTCCAATGGAGAGAGCAGATGGGGAGAAAAAGATTTTGTAAATATTTTATGGGATTGCATTAGTACTTCCTTACTTGTATTATTCCCTCCCAAAATTCCAAGGGTATGTACTCTCTAATAGAGTCTGTGCATTGTCTATTTGTTATTGAATCTGTTTTGAAGAATCTGTTTTGAAAGATTAGGTTTCTTTCCTCTGTTTGATGACAATTGTTGACGATTTTTTTGAGTTGTAATAAAGATTTTCCACTGTATGCCTCTTTTCCTGCCTAGGTGATCCATGGCTTCTTCTCCGGCACTTATCTCCGATTCCCCTAAGATTTCCACGAATCCTGAAGAACAATCACCATTTGACGCCTCCCCTGACTCGCACACCGACCCTGCCCAAGAGAATTCCTTTAAAGAATACCTGGATTCTGACAACGTGCCCTACTCTCTCTCTCTCTGATTTTCTTTGGTTTTTTTTTTCTTTTCCTTACTTGTATTATTCCCTCCCTTCAGGATCCTAACCCTGGTATAGCCGTTGGCGGATGCTATGTTGTTAATTTGAAAGTTACAAACCGCGATACGGAAAAAGCTCTAGAGGGAATACAAGCAGTTATTGATGTCTTCAACCACAGACATGTATGTCACAAGTAGAAAAATTGAATCTTTACGGAGGGCATTGCTCATTATTTGTACAATCTCAGGAAAAGAAAACTAATTAACAATTATCTGATTTATTCTCCTCATCAGCATCACCCTTGACTACTTGGCTCCATATTAACTCTTGCATCCATCCTTAATCTTCAATATTGTAATTGATTTTTCTTCTAGAGAGAACAACGTTGATATGTTCTTGTGAAACTTTGTGCATTCACCTTTTCATTCTGTTGCATCTTCTGTAGGGTGCCTCTTACAAGCTTGTAGAGATTCAGAAGGTGGTAAAAGCTGTATGTATGGGGTATGCGTTTGACTTCTATTTTGCAGCGAAGCCAGCAGATTCAGTGGACAACCTCTTGACGGAGTTTGAAGCAGTGGTGTGGTTGTTACCCCCTGATTACAAAGTGAAAATCGTCAAATGTGAGGCAAAGTCTACAAAGCGAGGTATCCTCTCATTACCAATAAACTTAAAGGGCATACTGGGTCTCGTCCTTCAAGCCGATTGATTACTTGTTTGTTAAGAAAAATAGCTGCATTGATGTGTAGATGAAGACGGTGAGACGTTTTAGTTTTATAAAAGTGATGTAGATTACTTGAATTTTGATTAACATATTATTTACTGAAGCAAACACTCTGTCATTGCATAAGACAATCACTTGATTAATCACAACTTTTTGTAATAACTCACTGTTATTCTGCGTGTAGTGGTAGTAAATCTGGTTTGTGTCTTATTGTTATTTTATCCTTTCAATTTTCAGCGATCGAGGCGGCTCTAGATTCTCCGCCTTCCAAACTCCAGCGTGGAGTGTTAGAATCTCTGCAACCTCCATCTGATCTTCACAAGCGTTGAATGAGCTTTATCGCGCCTGCTAGAACAAAGTTAAAAAAATAGTAGGTTTTTTTTATTGTCTTTTGGTTATCGAAACATTTGGATAATTGGATATAAATTGATGTCTTGTCTATGAGAGTGAGATCGTTTTGATTTTGCTGACAAAACCCACAGGTTCTTTGGGAAGATTTGCAGTATTTCTTATCTATTTCAGGCACCATATTAGCCTCAGAAGTCAAATAAAAGATGATAAAAAATAACCCTGTCGACCTGTCCTAAATTCCTAATTATCATGTTAAGTAGAATTCATATTTTTTTATGCTAAAAAACTATGTTCATGCCATGAAGTCAAACTCAAAATATATAGCAGCAAAGATTAGGGGTTTCTTTGGTTTTTGAAAACGTAAATCTGTGTTTGAATCTCAGTCGACTGTCTTGGGTGAAAGAATAGTCTAGTGAGCACTTGTAATATTCTCATTGGGTAGATTTAAATGACACGGATAGCCAGCATGGCAACGACGTGATTTCAATCTGACTTGCACTTGTCTCTGATTATCTCGAATCTTACCGCACAGTTATCGAGAGAAACGACACGGATTGCCAGCGTGGACTATCACTGCCGTTTGATTATTCTTTCATACGTATCTTCTTCCCGGCTATAAAATACTTAACCGTGTCCCAACTATAATTGTGATAGAGTGTCTGAAATTTCAAAATTTTGTCAATGGAGTCTGCAAAATCGAAGGGAGCCGGAGGACGAAAGGGTGGAGCGCGAAGCAAGTCTGTTTCTAAGTCTGTGAAGGCTAGTCTTCAGTTTCCTGTAGGTCGAATTGCTAGGTTTCTAAAGAAAGGTCGTTATGCACAGAGAACTGGTTCCGGTGCTCCGATCTACCTCGCTGCGGTTCTTGAATATCTCGCCGCTGAGGTTGGTTACAAATTCGTCTTGAGTTTATTCAGTAATCGGATATTTACTGGAGAATATTTTGGATCGAGTCCTGTTTTGATTTTGACTGTGATTTGAATTCACTGTAGGTTCTTGAGTTGGCTGGAAATGCTGCACGGGACAACAAGAAGAATAGGATCAATCCGAGGCATGTGCTTTTGTCTGTGAGGAACGATGAGGAGCTTGGAAAACTGCTTCACGGTGTCACCATTGCTAGCGGTGGAGTCCTTCCGAACATTAACTCTATTTTACTTCCGAAGAAATCAACCTCCGATACTGCGGAGAAGGCGCCGAAGGCTCCCAAGAAAGCTTGAAAGATATTTTCTCCTGGTTTTTTGCAAGTATGCTGTATATCCTAGTGGTAGCACCGTTTGGGTTATAGATTAGATTGTCACTTTTGGTTTGATCTTCCATTTCATGGTGAAATAATTTGTACTTAACGGAATCCTAAAAGTTCAAAGTTAATTACTCTTTCCATCGATCCCTTATTCTCTCTCGAGTAAACCATTTGAAGTAAAAAAATCTGGGCTACAATATGTTCCACAGTTTATTACAATCCACAGGCCTAAGCCCATTTTTTATTATTGCTGCCTATGGGTTTAGAGCAGGACTTTTCTTTCTTCCGAGTTTTCGGTTCTTGTTACTTCTACTTGGTCTTTGAGGCGTTATGACTCATTTTCTGGTATGATTGTCAAAGTTTCTAGTGTTCCCCCATGGAAATCGATTTTTTTGTCTTCCATTATTCATATAATGCTGTGTGTAAACAGAGGAAAATCCATCTTGTTCCGGTAGCTGCTATTGCGACGGCGGGTTCTAGTTTATTATTCGCCAGCTCCAATTTGGATTCCGGTTAGAGCTTCAACTATTCTCCGAATTCGACTTGATCTCTGGTTTTTTCTTGCGAATAGATAGTTGTTGAAATTCTAATTTTTTATACAACCCACTTCAGAAACGACGTTGTCAGTTTCGCTTTCTTGGCCTCAATCAATACCTCTGCTATGGAAATTTGAGAATGAAGGCTTACTTCCAACTTCCGCCAGTCTTTTGTTCAATAATTCCCAATTCAGGGTCCAAGGTTTTTTTCAGTATCCGATACTTCGAACGTATATCTATTGTTCTACTTTATTTTTGTGCTAACATGTGAATTGAAAACAATAAGACTTCCATTACATTTCTCAAGCGTCAATCCAGTACCTTCGTTAGATAAGCAAAAGGCAACAGCTGGGGTGACTGCAGATAATCAGAAGTCATCAGCTCAATGGATAGGGAGAGATACAATTGCTAATGCAGCTGCTAGTGTCAGTCCAGCTGTTGTTAATCTTTCAGTTACTCGAGGTATACTTTTCATTATCTCAAACTTTTTTTGGGTATTTTTGGGCTTTAAAGATTCAAAATTTCATGTGATTTCTGTTGGTTTATAGGTTATTGGGGAATTGCAAGTGGTGAAAGTATAGGATCTGGAACGATTATTGATAAGGATGGTACAATATTAACATGTGCTCATGTTGTGATTGATTTTCAAGGCACGAGACCTGTCTCTAAGGGAGTGGTTAGTGTTCATATGAATATTTGATTTATATGGATATATATGCTTATATAGTTATATATGATCATGGGACATAGGTTAAGTTCATCTTTTGCTGCTATTCTACTTCATTTTGTTCTTCTTAAAATTATCTGCTTTGTTCTTTGTATTGGGTGTTCTTTAAGATTTTTTTTTGTGTTGTTTTGACATTGCCATGATATATCAATTTAAGCAAATAACTTTCAACAGGTTGAGGTAGCTCTTCAAGATGGAAGAACCTTTAAGGGGACAGTACAGCATGCTGATTTGCATTCAGATATCGCCATTGTCAAAATTGATTCAAAAAGCCCACTTCCCTCAGCAAAACTTGGTTTTTCAAGTAAGCTTCGACCTGGGGAATGGGTTTTAGCTGTTGGATGTCCACTTACTCTTCAGAATACTGTCACAGCTGGTATAGTCAGGTAATAGAATAGTTACAACTTGATTAAAGTTCCATAATGACCCTTTATATTTTCTTTTTCGTAGTCAAATGAATATGTATGAATTTCTAAGGTTCCCACTTCCCAGTGCCTTTATTATTTCTCGATATGTTGTTGATCATATGCTGCCATTGGTTCTATCTTGGTTGCAGCTGTGTTGATCGCAAAAGTAGTGATTTGGGTCTTGGTGGAACTCGAAGAGAATACCTCCAAACTGATTGTGCAATCAATGCTGTAACTTTTTGATCCCATCTCTGTCTTGAGCATTTGTTTTTAAACTGACTAGTAATGGAAAATTTGGAGAGTTAGGACTTTCTATAATATGAATCTTGGAAATGGTGATTGGATGATGGATCTAGGGCAACTCTGGTGGGCCCTTAGTTAATATTGATGGGGAGATTGTGGGTGTCAATATTATGAAAGTGCATGCAGCTGATGGGTTGAGTTTTGCTGTTCCAATTGACTCAGTTACCAAAATAATGGAGCAATTCAAGAAAAGAGGGTGCGTATTTGATACTGCACAAGGCCACAAATCTTTGATTTGGACTTTGGGTTTCTGTTTAATTCAGTATTTTGGTCCAGACTGAATCGATATTTTGATAACGATTTTGAATGCCATGCAGAAGAGTTGTTCGACCATGGCTGGGACTAAAAATGGTCGAACTCAACGAGATGATCTTGGCTCAGCTTAAAGAAAGAGATCCAGCCTTTCCAAATGTCAGCCAAGGAGTTCTCATTCCTATGGTACATATTGTTATTCCTTGGTTTAATTCAGTGTCTTGAATCTCCAAATGACAAAAATGTACTGTCTGCTAAGGAGTTGTTTCTTCTGTCTGACCAGGTAACTCCGGGATCTCCCGGAGATCGTGCCGGATTCCGGCCAGGTGATGTTGTCGTTGAGTTCGATGGGAATCCAGTTAAGAACATCAAAGAGGTCATCTACTCTGCCAGTTAATTATGGTTTAGATTTTACAATGGTGCAAGTGGAATCATTGGACTGAGTTATTCTATGTTTTTGTGGCAGATTATTGAACTAATGGGTGACAAAGTAGGAGAACCCTTGAAGGTAGTTGTGAAAAGATCAAACAAGAGCAGCCCATTGACATTAACTGTGACTCCAGAGGAATCCGATCCAGACATGTAAGCCAGGAAGATGAGAATTTGCTGTGATGAGCATCGATTTGAAATTGATTTTTCATAAAAATCAATTTCTAATCGATCTCTAAACTATTTCAGAAAACGATAAAACAAAATGAAGAACTAAAGTTATAGAATGAGTTGGGTTCTATCTTTCATAGCCTTGGACATATTTACGACCTTTGTCATTTCTCTGCCTATAGTTACATAAAAGGAAAACACTTAATCTACCATTATCTTACGGTTCAATTGCATTGTCCGGCTTCAGGAAATTGTAGTACTCAAGCTGGGTCATCTCCCCTCCCTGCACTGTGTCAAACCGGCAATGATAGAAGCTGCATTCAATGTATCACACATCAATATACATCATTCCCGGACAAGGTATGTTACAAATGTAGAAAAATACGATTTAGTATGCATATAATAGAAGATATTGTCACCTTCCGTCCATCCCGATTATGAGAATTGTGTTCTTTTGTGAACCAAAAGCGACATGGTACTTTAAACCTTCCCGCAAGCGAAATTGGGCGACCGACCACTCGGAGCTGAAATATCTTGGAAGAACACCTGCACGATTTGAAACCCAGCTCAGAAAAGATGTAGCAATGGCCATGGAATGTGGATTATTCTATTTTAAATCAAGTTTCTTTGCAAGGATAGAGAGTTGTCTAACCTTTAATGAAGGCAAGAGATGATAAACTAGAAAGAGATGTTTCCCTTGACACGTCATTGGCTAATGATGCTGAGTCGACTTTGAGGCTGAACACGTGGACTGTTCCTTTGTCACTCGACACAGCTAGCCATTGGGCATAGGAGGAGAAAGCCAGGCTGTAGATCTCTGCTCTCTCTGCACCTCTCCTTACCTGCATTCAAGTTTCAACAACATTACTCCAAATTTCTCAATCACTGGTTCTTACAACGTTGAGTCAAAAAAGCTTTTTTTTGGTTGGGAAAGAAGTGATTTTTCATTTGGATGAATGCAATGGATTGTTGGGTAGTGTCCGAGAATATAAGATGGTGTTTTATATTGTCTGTGTCGGTGCATTTGAAACAATGATCATAAATTCACCTTACCAATTTTAAAAAAGGAGTTCTACCAATGATTTCAACTCAATCCACACCAAAAAAATCCAGAATTTACAGAGAATCCCGAAGCAGAAGAGAAGAATATTTTTTATTAATCTGTTACTTGTTAGAAGAGGATGGACACTGTAAGCAGAAGACAAGAATATTGTTACCTCTTGAAGCAATGAGCCATCCATGGCGTTGAAAACCCTAATCAGAGTCCCTTTGTTGCTGGCCGTCGCAAGCACCCGACCGTCCGGCGAAAGGGCCAAACAAGAGAGTTTTGAATCATGAGCTACAACGTACTTGGTCCGTCTAGACGCGTAATTCTCGATTCTTATTTGACCTTTCTGCAATCCGGGACAAACCAGCATCATCGGACCCATACCATGGGAAATTTCGCAGAGCCCTTTAGGGTTTGCTATCGTTTCAATTTGGTGAAGCAATTTAAGGTCCGAGAAATTGTAAACATAGATTTTCTGGGTTAAAATCGTTACAATTCTATCCCGTTTGAGTCTAACCCCTCTAACTTCAGACCGAAAAGATAGCTCTCCGATGCATCGAGATTCATTATCGTCCCATATCATCACCTTGCTGGGCGGATACTGAGGGCGAGCCCCGCCGCCAACTAAAGCAACGATTTTGCACCGGAAAAGCATGTGGACGAGACCGATTCCACCGCCGGAATCGAAATCTCGCCGGGTAATCTCGACAAAGGGGTCGCAGTTGTATAACCGGAATCCCGTATCGGTTCCCATGGCAAAGCAGCCATAGTCCTGATTGAAGGAGAGAGAGAGAACGATTGGTTGAGGAGGGGATTTGGAAAGAGCAGAAGAAAGAGATGAGGATTGGGAAGCTTCGGAGAAGCCAGAATCAGGCTCCGATTCCATGTCGTCCACAGCGAAAGAAGAGCGTAGAGAGAGAGAGTTGCAGAGAGTTTGGTGAGTGAGGCAACGACCGCGGAGGCGACTATTAATACTCTTAGTGTTAATAATTTTGGGATAAATACTCTCAACTAGTGTAGATCCTTATTCACTGATATATGTGGAGAACTCCCACGTTTTATTTAAAACATAAATCTATTAAAAATATATAATTAAATTTGAATTAATTTTTGAGTCTATATCAAATTTTATTGGATTTTAAGTTAATTTTATCCGATTTAAGTTTCGATTCAAGGTTGTCATGCAAATATTCATGTACTTTGCAAAGAAAATTGATTTTTCAATCTAGATTTCTTTCATTAAATCTATTAAAAAGAATTAAACTCCAAGGTCACCATGATTTGAATTGAGAAGCAAAACCAATCCAAGGTCACCATTCTTAATTTCAAACTAGCCTAAGCTTAGTTTCAAAAGAATTTAAACCCAAAATCGTGAATATTGGTGATGCGAACTACGGATTTTAAAGAATCCGAAACTCGAAACAAAACGGAATAATCACGGGATGACTTGAGATTCAAGAATAAAAGAAATGAAGGAACTAGACCCCGATGAATTCGATGGAACCGTAGTTATCAAAAAGTAGCTTAACCCGAAATTAATGAATTGGGAGCGAAGAGAAAGTTGATCCACTTAATAACAGTATAATTATTAGAAAGAACTCAAAGATCCATTTTTACATGTTCAATGAACTCAAGCCAGCTGTAACGAAGAATGAGATTTAAGTTCAAAGACCACATACTACATGTCGAATCCATCGCCCATTCCGTCGTCATAAGCGGCCATGTCTCCGACGTCGGAGATCATGTCTCCGACCAGCAACCCTCCGAGCAAACCAGCTCCTACGCCCAACGCCATGCCGCCTGCCCCCATACCCGACTTCTGCGGTCGTTGCGCCTGCGGATATCCGTATCCGTAACCCGTTTGTGGAGGTGGATACCCGTACCCGTATTGGGGTGGATGTGGATATCCTTGCTGAGGTGGTGGATATCCACCGGGGGGCGGATATTGATAGCCGCCCATAGGAGGAGCTCCGGCGGGTGGATATCCTCCGGCCTGGGGGTAGCCTCCGGCAGGTGGGTATCCTCCGGCAGGGGGGTATCCGGCGCTGGAACCAGGGTATCCGGCGGTATAAGCCATTTCTGGGCCATCCACCTTTTGGGCTGGGATCGCCGGAGCTGTAAATTTTTCCCCAAATTTGTATGAAATCTCCACCACACCTTTGGTTTTCCCGCTCGGCGTTCTAACGCTGTACGTCGCGGTTTTCTCGGGTTTCTCAGCTTTCTCGCCGTCGCCGACGGTGGTGCTGCCACTATCGAGCAGCTCCTTGATCGGAACATGAACATCCCCGATCTCTTTATCGCCGAAGCTCCGATCAGAAATCAGCTTGATCTTAAGGGTGAGTTTATTTTGCTGAACAGCGGCCTCATCAAGCGTGAATTTCATGGAATGATTCCATTTGGGACTCGTCCCTCCATCCTTATCAACCGGAGTTTTCTGCTTCGACTTGTCCCGAGAGTCGCCGGAGAGGGAAACGACGGCGTAAACATCCATCTTAGACATCATATTGACATCTTTGAGATCATTAGCCTTGATGATCTTCAGATCCAACGGCAGGCACTCCATCTATGAAGAGGAGATGGAAAGGAAACGCAGGTAAATGGCGAAACGAGGAAGAAAATGAAGGATTATATATAGGAGGAAACGGAGGGGCAGAATAGGAGAATAACCGGGTGGAGAAGACGAGGCAAAAAGGGCAATTAAGGGAGGATTAGGGAGAGCTAATCAGGTCTTAAATGCTTAATTATTTGCCATCTCTTTCGTGGGCACACTCAGCCTAATTAAAGAATCAAACCCTTTTTTAAGTAAACTGAATATTAATTAATTAATAAAAGAAATTGAAAAGGGGTTTTCGGGAATAATCCACGGTACGCGCAGTGTACTCGTTATGGAGGAGGTGGAATGGACGGTGGATGATGGAGAAGAGGAGGGCCCACTTGATCTGAAGAGAATATTAGGGTCTAGAAAGTAGAAGGTTCTGATGCCTATGCAAAAATCTGAAGTAGAAGGCTTTGTCTCCACTCAAATGAAGTTTCGAATGAAAGATGACAAGGATGATCGACGTCCGTTCAGATCTTGGTCTCCAGTGAGTTTGTTGCAATCTTAGACCATTCCAATCATTGTTTTATTGTTTTTTAAATTTAAATTAATAATAATGGTTTTTTAATATAATAATTAATATAATAAATAATTATTTTAATTATAATATACTAAATATAATTTAATTAAATCAATCAAATTTAATACGTCAACATATAAAATAAGATAATGTGCTAAGAAAATAAATAAATTATGTATCAACGGGTAAAAGGCCAAATTGACATCGACTTTAAGGGAATAGGTCAAAATGACTACTAGTTTTAAAAAAATCAATTTGAACACAAAAAACAGTATTCAGTGCAGTCAATCGATCAAATTTTTTTTAAATTAAAAAAAATATTTTTATTAACTAAATATTATCAAAAGAATTTAAAATTTTCACCACATATTTATAGTAAAATAAGACAATATCCTAGAAAGTTTCACAAAATTTAACAATTGTACGATTTATTATAATTTTTTAAATATAAAATACAAAAAAATTCATAAAAAACATGTACGTCAATAAACAATTCTACAAACTATCATGATGATGCTCTACTACGCTGCAAAATGATTTAAAAAAAGATTCGAATTCAAATAAAATACAAGTAAGTCGAATTCTTAGTTTGTTTAGAATTTTGCAATTTTAGGCTGTGACTAAAATTGATTCCCCAAAACATTATAATTTTTTTTTATTAAATAACATAATCTAAAAATATAATAGAAGAAGAAAAATGGTGCAACTTGGAGAAATTGAAAACTTTATGGGTAGAGCTTTCCATATTTTTATTTGAAAAGCAAAATTGAGTTATCAAACAAGATTTTTAGGGCCAAAAGTTGGGCACGAATCTCTATATATTTGCCATTGCGTAGATCGCGACAAGCTCTTTTGATCGACATATTATGTTTTCAAATTGAACCATCAAACGCAAAGTTATGACTTTTCAAATTTTAACATAAAATCACATAATGTTTTTAATAACTGCAACTTGTAATTGTTTTAAATTTAAATATTTTTCCAAAATCGTTTCACAACTTCAAAATAAAATATTTTACAAGTTGTAGAATAATTTATTGACCTACATATTTTTAATTTTTTTTTTATTTTTTGTATTTGAAAAATTATAATAAATCATAAAATTGTTGAAAATTCAGGAAAATTTTTAGAATATTATCTTATATTGTTGTACATGTTTGGTAAAAAGTCATTTCGATAACATTTCATTAGCAAAAATAAATTTTTTAATTTAAAAAAAAAATAAAAAATCCAGTAGACTGATGCACCCACCCTACAGCGACCGTCAATTGTGGTTAAATTGATTTAAAAAAGGGCCAAAATGCAGTTAGTTACATGCATTTGAAATAAGGGCCAAAATATACTTGGAAACACATGATCTCGGATTGATATAAAATTGGACTATTTAATAGTTTAAGGTTTCTTTTTCTGTTTCTGTTTTCTCACTTCAATATGAAATAAGAATTGAGTGTTATTCAATTAATTCATAAATGTAATTGAATATCCCAAAAAAGGAAAAAATAAATAAAGGGTGCTGAGAAGTCCATGACAGCAGGAAACTGATCGTTTGATGTTACAAATAGCACAAAAGAGCTTGATCGAGATCAAAAATTGGGAGGAGAGAGGGTTGGATCAGCAGTAACAAATCTATGAATCTTCTTTTGGAGAGGTCGGGTTTCCGGCCAGCCAACCCCAGACTCCGCTCGAGTTTTGCCTTTGTTTTGCATTAAACGCTTCCTCTGACGCAGCTCTTTGTCTTCGGAGGAGTTCCAGCTCCTTTTGTAGACTCTCCATTGTTTGAAGCTTTTGTCTCAATTCTGCAACATCAACCTAGACAATAAAAATAAAAGGCGAGTAATTCATCTACAATTCACAACCCAATTGAAGAAAAAAACATCTGCAAGTAGACTAGGATCTATAATGTAGAACTACTACTTGATTTTATATATGTTTGAAAAAAACATTTTGGTGACATTTTTTATATTTGAAAAAATTAAGGTTAAATTGAAACTTGGTCAATTTTGTAAGGAAATACTTCGTCTGATTTAATTTGAAAACTTAAAGAAGCTGAAATTATATTCTTATGCAAATATATGATATGTTTTTAGCTCGAAGACTTGCGATGTTACACAACGAAACTAGAGCATAAATATAAGAATAAACTCGAACATGAAAAGTACAAAACTTTGTGAATGGTTCAGTAGAAACAAAACAGGTACCTCAAGTTTAAAACACCTAGACTGCTCGGCAGCTAGTTGACCACGTACAGATTGCAGTTCCTACAATGTTAAGCAATAAGTTAGAAGCTTCTTTTTTTGTTCATGGGAGAAGGTAACGAGAGTTACAGGCTATGGGTAGATGGAATATAAATATTGCCCCACGTTACATTTAAAGAGCTTAGTACCATCCTCGGAAACGTGAATCAAAATCCAATAAAAACAGTTAAAAGCCAGAACAGCTTCTATGAAAATAACCCGGGGGCATATTCATTATTACTTTTTGTTAAGATTGAAACATTTTTGTTTTTGTTTGGTACTATTTTTGTAACTGATATTAATTAAAAGAAGTTAGCAAATGTTAGTAGAAGTTTAATAGTAATTAATAGCAGTTAATGGTGGTTAAGGGATGTCATAAGTTAGAGAGCAGTAAATAGAATAGAAGATAGATCGAGTAAGGTATCAGTGTAGAAGTTATCAAGTGGTGGAAGATTGAGAGCCCTCAGAAGTCTCTCTTTCAATAAATCAATAGGATTCTTTCTGATCCTATCGGTTTTCTTATGATAAATCCAATTTATGTAGTGGAGGTTACCTTGTAGAGTTCAGTATTGCGAGCCTCGGCGTCTGCTAACTCTTGCTTCAGTTGAAGAGAAAGCATCCTCTCCTTGACTAGTGATGATTCCAATTCTTCCTTGTCTGCTTTCAATGTAGACATAGATTGGTCACCCTTGGTTCTCTGAACGAGGATTGTAATACTATTAGATGAGGAAGTTATTATGGCACACTTTATAAGTCAAGATGAAATATACCACGCATTAAGAGAGTTAAGGTAAAAGAAGTCACATCAAACTATGATAATTTCAAATAATGGATAAGTATCAAAATAGGTGTCATGGCGTCTTCGAGGATTAAGAAAATATGATGATCAGAAAATAACAAATTTCTGATGTGAAGCGTACCATGGAGTCTGATTCAACGTTGTCCATAACGATTTCCCTAATTTTCCCTTCTTGACCGACTTCGAATTCGGAATCATCCCTTGTAGGATTGGTGAGATTATGCATAGCCAAAACGCTGTCTGGCACTGGAGTTTCCGTCATTTTCGATTGCAAGGTCGATTTGTGACTCGGTTTCAGAAGATTGACCTGCACCAGAAAACAAGCTTAATGATGAAGAGAAAAAGGAACATAAAGCAAACAAAATGAAAAACATCCTTCACCTCATTGCTATAGCGCCCATTATATCCTCCAAAACATACAAGGATATCTTCTCCACCGTAGGAGCTCACAACCAAACTAAGACCCTGTGAAAGAAACAAATGTTGGATATTATGCTCAAAGTATAAATTATCTAACTGTTGATGCAAAGATCAATGTCTTTCGTAAAGCATACGCGTGTATTATTTGCAGTGAATTTTAATCAGTTTAAATGTATAATGTGATGTATTATAAATTAGGAGTTTAATTAACATTATTAAGATTTTAATTAAGAATACTTTAGGTATTAGAATTAGTTTACTTTTTTTATAAATAGAGTTCATTAGGTTTGTATTTCTTATATTTGAATATCAATATATTATGATGGAAAACCTCTCTCAAAAGTATTTCTTTTTAGGGCAAGCCAGTGGTCCCGTTGGATCGTGGAGGTATTTTCTCTTTTATTCATGCCTTTGATGTATAATGCTGATGGAAGATTTTATATTTACCTCACTTGCAACAGAGACACGTCCTTCAACAGAAGTAACCACTGACCACAAAAGCGTAGACATATTAAGAGCAACAGTCTCAGAGACCCCTGAAAATAACAAAAAAAAGTATAAGAAAAATTACCAATCATTTGGCAGTGAAGTTCTTTTCTTTTCAGTGATAGGAAACTGTCGAGCAGTAATCATAATAAATGCTCAGAAATTGAGATAAACAAAACCAAAAAGATGAAAAAAAAGTTCACCATTCTTGTTATCACCACCACCAACAATGAACCAGTTCTCCCCTACAGTTACACCTGCATGTCCTGCACGTGGGGCTGGTATCTCACCCTGTTGAGTAGGCCTGGACCATTCCATCTATGCAATCCAAAAATATTAAATATGCAAATCTTTCAATTTCCAAATAATGCAATGAGTAAGAATCACACCGCTTGCAAATCAAGTACATGTAGATCGTTGAAGCAAGTAGCATGAGAACCTCCACCAAATATGAGGAGATAGCGTTCTGCGTGTACTGCAGCAGCATGGTCTGATCTGGGAGAAGGAGGACTTCCACTGCAAAAACAATGCTCTTTATGACCTAAAAGGTAAACCTATCGAGCTTGGATGCACAAATGCATCACAGAATTCAGTTCTAATATAACTAGATTGTAAAATATAAGAACGGTAAGGGATAGCTTATTAACCACTGAAATAAGTTCTATCTATAAAACATTTCCATGAACAATAAACCGGGCTCTGTACAAACTAACTGAAAAATGCTGGAAATATTATGATTTTTATACTCACTTATAAGGGACAAACAGAATAGAAATGAAATCCGTTATCCCATTACCCTCGTGTATATTCAGGATATTAAATGGATGGAACTGGGATATGGATGAAAGCTAATATAAATAGTGTTACTTTGAGGGAGTTGGCCCAGAATAGACATATAGTAGGGTTCAGAATATGGCTTACATTGCATCAATCTCATCCCAGGTCATGGTTTCCAGATCAAGAATGTGTAGATCATTCAAGAGAGTTCTTTTAGCATCTTGACCACCAAAAATAACTAAGCTTGTACCAACAAGTGACACGGACTGACCTCCTCGAGATACCTACACAAAACAGAAAGGAAAATAGCAATAATCATGAAGGTCCGAAGAGGTTTAGAATCACCACTGGAACAATATATGAAACTCGTTGTTTGCTAATTGTAAACTGATAGTTAATTAGGATAATTTTAAATCTGAAGAACAAGTGCAATGAATATTTCTCGCATATGAAAATGGTGAAATTCAAAGAGAATTTACTGGTGGTTTTCCATAGGTCTTCAGAGTTGACCAAGTAGAGGTTTGTACATCAAAAACGTTAACTGCAATAAGAAATAGAAAAAAACTATTTAAAAACGATTCTAGATTAATGGAAGCATAGAAAAGAAAACAGCAAAAGATCTCTCAAGAGTAGAATGACATTGATTATGATCAATTTAATGTAGTATAAACAGCTCTGTCACAACAATAATTTCCATGAAGTCATTAACACCTATGATCCAAGTTTCTAACCTGAACCCAATGTACTGAATATTAAGGATATGCATAGGTAAATCACGTGTGTATTGTTAGGTGGTATTGCAATTGTAAGGATGCTAGATAACATTTATCAGGCACCTTGAATTGTTTCAGAAGGATCTTTTGTATGCCCACCCACTGACAGAAGCTTGTAATCCCAGGATATCTGTAAAACAAAGAAAACATCGTAGTGTTACGTCTGTTATCTGATTAAAAGAAAATAGAAATTCAACATTAGAAGGAAACATCACGCAAACGCATATACACAAAAAATCTGGGAGAAGAAATTAAGGAAAAAGAAAGGAAGGTTGTTTGGGCTAACCAAAGAATGACCGGCACGAGAAGTTAATTTGACTGGAGATTGCGATTCCAGCAACTCAGCCTTAGCCTCAATTTTTGACCAAGTCCAGCTTCTCAAATCTAGAACCTGAGCACATTAAATTTAAGAAACAACTGATAATTTGCTTAAACAAACAGAGTTAAAAGGATAAAGGCATACAACCATGACGCAGAATTTCACATCAATTTCTCTGCTATTGTTTGAGCGTGAAGAATTGAGTCTTAAATATTTTCTACACATTAATATAAGTAGACCAATAATTAGAAAGGCATACATACTTCCAAGATTTAGAAATTCCCTAACAAGCTTGTTTTCTATAACCAAACTTTTTTCAACATGAATCAAAATGCTATGAGATGGTAGGACTTAGCTACAAAAAAAAACACAACAAGCATTTACATGTGCATCAGATAGTGGGACTGTAATGCATAATCTCAATGTAATTGACTCACATTTAGATCATTTAGGTAGCGACCGTTGTGGTTCCCTCCATAAATATACATCTTGTCCTGAACAACAGCTGCTCCATGCTGAAAGTTTGCAAATACTTTGTCTAGAGAAAATTGACACAACGTTCATACTGTGAATAGATAGAGATGCAAACACCTCATATCGAGCTTTTGGACTTTTTCCAGATAACGGAGGTGCAATCCATTGATCATACACAACAACTCCACCAAAACCTTCCACGATAACATCCTTTTTCTGAGTTTCAACTGCAATTCCATTTTCAGAGGAAATAGTCTTTGTCTCCGGAGTAGACATCCCATTCTGAATGAAAGCCTCATTGTTTGAATTATCCTGTAAAGGAATAAAGAAGATAAAATAGCAATCAATTCAAGAGCTAAGATAGAAGCATTCATTCATTATTCTTAAACCACGTTTTAGTAAAGATCATTGTGACCATTGGTGACTGGTGAGATTTAAGTTTGACAGAGATTGTCTTATCCATAGAAGTTTTCATAGAGATAGCACACCTAAAAGATCATATAGCAGCCACACAACCAAAAAGCTATATGCACATATGATTGGGTATGAGTCTTATTGTTTTCATTGATAAAAAAAATTCTGCAGGGACTAAATCTTTGGACAAAACAAAGCATATATGAGGATATGTTTGGATTTCGATAAGTCTGTAAAGCCATGTAAAGTGTTACATAGATTAATCAAATTACCTTCACGGCAATAACTAAAACTCTGGTTAATGGGTCATAGGGATGAACCAAGCAGAATTTCTCTTCAGAGAGTTTGTACTTATGAATGAGCAATTTATCTAAAATTCATAAAAAAATTTTAAATCTTTCACTTATAATCACTTCCAATGTACTCACTTCTACAACTGGCTCAGGAACAAACTCAACAAAGTCCGAAGCTCTTGAATACCAACCTGGGTCTTCTTCCTACTCAGAGAATGATGATCTTTAGCCATAACTACTATCTGGTCAAGTAGTAGAGAAATTTTATTTTATTCACACAAACCTCCAATATTTTTACAAAAAGACGCATAGCTTCTGCAGAAGGCATGTTGCCAAGCCCATTCCAACTGCAAAAGAATAATAATCTTCAGGAAAAAACAATAAGCTCAAGGATAATTTCTTGAAAAAACCATTCCAACATAAGAAAAAAATTGTTATCCCTTTTTTATGTTCAGTAGAAGAAACCTAGATTATAAAACTCTCCCAGCAGGGTTGAAGACTGAGATCTTTCATCATTTCTATATGCTTTTATATCATTGTTAATGGTATTTTATACAATAAAAAGGTATTTTATACAATAAAAAAGGAGGACGTAAATAAATAAATAATTCAGATTTTTAGAATTGCAATAGAAGATGAGAATAATGGGAAAGGGAGCTTGTATGCCTTCTCCATTTGCTTTTCTCAACAGCATGCCAACTACTAGGTTCTGGTGTGTTACAACGACCTATTTTAGCCTGCAAACAACAAACAAATTCGGTGACCCCGGAGTTCAATGTTGAGCAATAAGAATTCATAAAATCTGCAGACATAAATATTTTCCAAATAGGATAAACACTGTGATGCATATTTAACGAGTTAAAGCCAAAATGGAATTTAGAGGCATCAATATATAGGCCTTACGACTGCGATAAAAGTTTACGTCTTTTTCTTTTTCAGCAAAAAAACACACCAACTCAGTTGTGACACTTGTAGCTTACTAGAAAACTTCCTACCTAGTAAATTCTGATACTAAAATGCAGATCTACCAAATATGATCTGCATGAAAATAAAATAGGCAGCAGAATCACCCTTTAGCAACATTAAGAGCCATCTAGCATCAATGCATCTTGTGCACGTCCTGGAAAATGTAAAGAACTACACAATGCAAGATTAATAACCAGATAAAATTCAATTTATTGTTAACCAACATTCGATTGCAAATAGTTTGCATACGAAAATGATCGTGCTCCTGTTTAACCATACCAAAGTCCATAATTTCAATCCCAAAACCTCAAAATTATACTCGAAACCGGAAATTCCAAATTATGTCATCGTAGATCAAAGGAAATTACAACGACAAATATCACGCATCAGAAAATAACACGCCAGATCCAGCTTCAAATTCGAAAGAAACTAGCTAAAAATAAAGGAACAAGAATAATTGCAATTGCGGCTGCACCTGGTGGTACAATCCGTATAGAAGTAAAGCAGCTTCGTCGGAGAACTTGGACCTAACGATCTTGGAGGAAGATTTGGGCGATCCATCAAATCCAGCGTATGAGGCCGCGGTGTAGAACCGATCCGGATATTGAAGGCCAGAGATCGCCCTCGCCATTGAAGCCATATCTCTACCTCGTCTCCGCTACTCTCTCTTCACGGATCAGAAACTCTAATCGGAGGAAGCTGCCGGAATACTGAAATGTTTGGTGCCAAGAGTTTGGTTTCGTCTATATTTAGTCTTAGACTTGATCTACTTGTAATTTTTATTGAAAAATTAATTAATTTAGGCGTCTTATCTTTTATTTTTAAGTAATGATAAACATTCATTCATGTCATTTATATTAGGAGTAGGCATAAACCGATTCAATCTGATTTTATTTTAAAATAAAACCAAAACTAGAACTTACGGTTTTGGATCAATTTGATCTGATTTTTTAAAAAAAATAAAATTAGAACTAGAATTGACAATTCTAGATTTTTTGAACTATAATCGAAATCAACGATTTCAGTTCCGTTCTGATTTTATTTTAAATTAAAAAAATTAAAATATAATGATAAAATATATTTTTTATTATATTTAGATCGAATTTTAACTAATTTGACGAGTTTATAATAAATTTTATGATTTATATTTAATTTTATTGGAGTTTAAGTTGAGTTTTAGTAGCGTTTGCCCATGCCGGAAATTGCTCGGCCGGAGACTTCACGGTGTCCCGGAAATCTTCTTTTGGGAGGTCCTTGCCGGATGATCGAACCAGAAGAATTCTGTGGAAGAAGTTTTGCAGCGCCAATGTTATTGTTCTTAATTGGTTCTTCTTAGCTCGCAGAAATTGAATTGCCCTTTTCCGTCCAACCATTGGTTCACGAACCAATTAAACATTGCCACGTGCCACTTTGTTCAGACTTCAAGTGTGACGTGGCAAACCAAAGTGATCCAGTTATCCCGTTTCATTTGTTTTTTTGTTAATATTTACCTTTATTTTTACAATACAAGGTCGTCTGTCTCATCAAATAATAATAGATGTAACTAATCTATTATATTAATTATTATTTAATAGGTCAATATATATTTAAGTAATATAATTAATTAGGAATAATATTACATCTACACCCTTATTTATTATTATTTAACTACATATTGTAGTGTCAAATAATGATTAAAATATAAATGAATGCAACATAAAATATTCAGACATGTTCATTGAGCGACCCCATCATCATGCCACAATCAAGGAGCCTCGACGGGCTTGCACGGGTCCAACCTGAGGCAATATTTTCTCGACCGACCTTAGACCAACCAGAATCTAAAGTGGTCGAAAATGGTCTGAAAATGGTCCAAAATCAACCATGACATCTTATAAATTAATTCAAGAATTACAAAGCACAAGGCACATATATGATTATTCAAATTTAGCTACATTTCATTGATTTGATTCTCTCTTCTTTCTTCAACCAATCAGAAGGGCAGCTAATAAGACCATAAAATTAAACTCATATAGCAGAAGAAAACACCATTTATTTACACCAGTCTTCCAAAGCTGATTCAACCATTGAAGCTGAGTAAAACATGCTTCTCTGGTTTGACTCAATCTATATAAAAAGAAGCAACGATTCAGATAGACTGAATTAAAACATTACCCGTAAATTCCAGATCGTAGAGGTCAGCTCATGAGCTAACCACATCTCTGAAATTTCGAAGATTTTTTTTGAATTTTTTCCGGCTCAATGTTCAAGCTTGATCAGAGGAGTTGCTAACTGTAAGAGTTGTAGGCCTAGAATCTTTCTTTTTCTTCTTTGGATTGCAAAATCTCACTCTTTTCAACTCTCCCCCTTTTAGAACTTACTGGGAGTCGCCTCCTGGCTTTGCGCAGAGGACTGGAAATAGGGATTTTTTTAAGGCAAGTTTCTTCTTTTGTTTGCTTGGTCTGAACATAGAGAAATCCATTGGCAAAAGCTTCAAGCGCCCTGATTGTTAGAGGTCGATTTCTTGTGCTTTGTCTTCTTGGAATATCAATGCATTGTTTTCCACCTTCAACATCAGTGGATTCTTTCAAATCATTAGATGGAGGCTCTTCTGCATATTGGCTTCTGTCCACATGGACGAAGAAGCCTCTGCCTGGCATTTGAGGCAAGTTCAGATCAATTGGTGATTTGGGTTCATCTTTATCCATCTTCGAGCAAGAACTCAATGATTCTTCATGGGGAGGATCGATTTGTAATCGAGAGAGAGAAAGTGAAATTTTATTGACTCTGTTCAATGAGTTTGAGAATCCATTTGAATCAACGGCCAGACATTTGTCTGTACAATTACTATCTGCTGCAGAACAAGCATTCAATCTCCGGCGTTTAATATGAGGACCAGTCAACTCAGAATAGCCGGATTTTATTCGCCTACTAAATTGCTGTTTTATTGTCTTCTTCGACTGCTGGTTGTGAGAAGCACTTGAATTCTGAACCAGACTGTTCTTCGTTTTGATTGCAGCCTCCTCCTCTGTGATATTATCTTCTCGATCTGAATGAGCATATCCGTTGATCCTCTTCTTAAGATCGGAAAGCTCGAAACTGCTTTTATTTTCGAGAAATGTAGTAGTTTTCTGAGCATGTTTCTTCTCCATTTTGCTCGAAATCTCCTTCTCTTTCGTAGAAATTACCTTTAATTTGGATTTATGTGTCTGCACTTGATCATTTTCATCATCATCATCATCTTTCCGCTTCAGATTTGAATCTGATTGAGAGTTTCCATCTTTCGGTTTTGGGCGTTTAGAAAGCTCAAAAGCACTTCCAGCATTATTGGGAGAACATCGCATTTCTCTCACTTTTGACGATTTTCCTCCATGGACCAAGCTCGTATCGACGATCATAAACTTAATGCTGCTCGAATCTTTCACAAGGATGGTATTTTTGCTATCCTTTTCATTGGTCAAAGACATTTCAGAATTTCCTGACTCGTCCATGGCTGATTCGATCTTTTTTGAACATTTCGCTCTTTCCAAATTAGCTCTAAAGCTATCTGGTAAACATCTAAGTTCCCTCACCGAAGATGGTTGTCCTCTTTGAATCAAGCTTGTATCAACGATCGTGAATTTCATCGAATTGGGATTTGATGAAGGAAATCGAGGTTTAAGATATGAATGTTGGAGATGATCAGACACATCATCGGGGTCCGAATTCATTTCCGGGACCCGCCCATTTACATCCTCTTCAGCTTCAAGCTTGAGAAGATCCGGCTCTGAAGCTACTTTGCTCAAAACATCACTAACTGAATCAAAATAATGCTCTCCTTTAACGAGCTTCCTCCTCGAGAACTTTTTGACACCTGGCATGAGAAAAACCAGACAGTTTTGTGAACTAACATAGGTTTGATTCTTCGGTTGCTCAGAATTCCACCCTCTATCTAGCAATCGAGGCCAAACGGCTTCCCAGAAAATGTCATTACATCGAGCTTTGCTCAATCTGAAACCACCCGTCAAGAACTTAACTATATCGCTACAAGTGAGGGAGGAACAAGCTTTTCCACTTGGCATTTTAGGCAAGCCCGGAAGTCCGAGATTGTTTTTTGCATGTTCTGTCGAAAATATTGTGAGATCTTCCTTCCCCTTGCCTATGCCTATGGCTTCCATTAGAATTTGCAGACCAACAGTTGACTTCAAAGACGATACATACTCTTCTAGAGACATTTTTCCATCAGAAAACATCATCGAGCCCTGTGGCAGTTCATGAGATAAAACAATTATTTTTTTATCAGAAGACGGATTGTATAATCACTTCAAAAAATATACCCAAAAATATGATCAAAATCACGATGATATGAAAGTAAAAAAAATCTTATGTTGGTAAAATATGGAATTAAAAATAGAACACAGGCGACAAAGAACAAGACTAACAAGTGGATTACAAATATTGATTATTATTTTCTTTTTTCTTTTCGTTGTTTTCTTTCTTTCATCCAATTCAATGTACTACAGTTCCTTATTACTGGACAACTAACTAATTTCTTAAAATGAAAAAAAAAGATTCTAAGAAAAAAGAATGGATATTTCTTGATTCTATTTCAAATCAAATTTAATTTCGGGACTACAATCATGAATTACTATAAACCAACCCACTGGATTAACATTTTACCCACTCTCTAATCCGAAGCCAATAATGGAGAGAACTCTTATACTATTACAGAACAAAAATTTGAAGAATTTTCAATTAAATGGTACATGATTCTACATCGACAACTAACAAGAAAAAACCAATGAAATTATCTAGTGCTAGACTTTGACACGGATAGTGAAATTTTGCTGACCAAATAATCAAGGCTGATTCCTCATAAATGAACATAATTTTGAAACAGGTGAAATTAAACATTTTATTTGATCCTATTTAGTTGAAGAACAAACAGTTATCCTAAAGATTTATGTCAATAGATTTTTCAAATGAAGTACCTTAAGGAGGGTCTTTTGAGATTCCTCAGAAACTTGGGGTAGCAATCGAGATAAAAGCTCTTGTTGTCTCCAACCAGTAAAAATTTTCCGTCCCCTTATACATTTTCGACTACCTGTTTTCAGCCTTGTAGACCATCTACAATACGCATCTGATCTATAAAAACCGCCATAGTAAAATGATAGAATATCACCCATCTTTCGGTTATCTATAAATCTCTCTATCAAGATGAGGTTCTTCCCAAATATATACAAGCCGAGGACAAAAATTTCGACCTCAGAATCGCTCCAGGGCCCACTTGGCAACCCAGGAACCACACAGTTTTCTTCTTTATGATGAGTTTTATTCAACTTTCTCTCTTCTATATCCTTCTCTCCATTGTTTGAACGCTTCTTCTTTGTTCTAACATAGTTCTTTCCGAAGTTCTTGTTTTCTTTCGTCCCTTCTGGTTTAGAGATGTTGGTCGAGTTACTTAGTTTAGCCTTCCTTTTACTCTCTTCTTCTCTTGCTTCATTTTGAATCCACATTATTGGGATAGGTAAACCGATTAAGAATTTACCATCTACGACTTCGGTTTCTGAACTCATTGGAGGGATTTCTACCTGATAATCCTCACCAACTCGAGGAATCAATGGTGGATCTTGATCTATGTCTCTAATATCAGGAGAATGTTGAGGTGATAGTTGCTTTGGTGAAATTTCTTCATTGCAATTATCTCCATGATCCAGTTTTAGTGATTCTGTCTGAAATACGAAGCTACGAATCACATGATCGACGACCAAGAAATGAAAGAATATGCAGCATATAACACATAATAGTTTCTGGAAAAGCTAATAGATGAATATATGTTTGCTTCATAGAAGAAACAAAACATCATAATTCAACGATTATTGGGAAAGCATTGAATATAAGTTCAAGAACACTCAGCATGGAAAGTAGAGTCACAATGCTACAATTAGAGAATGGAAAACAAATAAAAGAAGAGAAGAAATCTTTTAAGATTATTAAGAATATTCTCGATCCCAATATTAGCAATCTCAACTTCAAATATTTACACCCATGTAATTTTCATATCAATTTCTGTTTCTGCATTTGTCTGTTTCCAGGAGCAACAAGAACATTAATAGCTTGGTTGCCTGATAAATATCAATTAGCACTTTGAAGCACACATTTGAATACAAGAACTAAGAACAGCTCCCACTCAAATGCAAATTAGGAGTAAGAGCTGGAGTTATTTATCTTTTCCAAATCAAGTCATCATTTTCTTCTACATAAGTTGTTTTTGAAAGTCAGTAGAATTCCCATTAAGCACAAACGATTAATCGACCAATTTATGAAACCGAAAGGAGCAGAAGAGTTTACAAATTCATCAAAATCTTTTAAAACCAAGAAAATAATATCAGTACTTTGTCAAATTAAATCATTCTCACTCGCAAAATGACATGGAAATGGCTGAATTTCAAAACAAACCCTTTTTAGCCATCTCCTAGGAGAATAAAGCAGACTCAATCAATTCAACTTATCCAATCCCAATACAATCATTCTATAAAGATGGAAGAAGCTTTGTTTGGTTAAATTCTACAAAACCCAGTGAGTAGAGTTTCCATTGAAGGAAATAATCAAAACTCAAAAGAAAACGTAATTAGCAAACGTAAAGCCGAGGTAGATTGATCAAGACAAACACCAGATCCATTATCAAACGATAATCAATGCCATAGCCCATCAAACAGCCACGAAAACCAAAATTGCAGACAATCAATCGCTTGATATGTAAATAGCAGACAGAAAAATGCTAATGAAAACTTCATGTTCACAATCTGTTCTGTAAAGAATTAAATGTCGAAATATAAAGGTCAATACACTCCAACATGGAAGAAATTCTACCAACAATAGAACAATGTAAAGAAACTGCGCGTCTCAATGTATGAACAGCGTAGAAGAAAACATTGAGTATTTTTCACTAACCTCCATCGAAGAACTGAAAGCTAAAGAAACCCACGTGAGATACAAAACCTGGTCAAATGGGTCTTCATGTTATTTCTCGATCACATCTATTACCAGAGGTTGAACCAAACTCATCTAAAACAAGAAAAGACCGACAAGCAAATAATACTTAAAAGGGTGAGTATCGGAGTACCTAGTTTGCGACACGGCCACACCTTCAATGGTGATATCGCAGAGACTGCAGGGAAGGTAAAAGAACATAAAAGTTAATATTTTGAAGACAAGGGAGGGGAGAGAGAAATAAATAAAGGGGACCCAGAGAGAGAGAGAGAGATGTTAAGAACAAGGGCGCACTATTAGGAGAAAAGAAGAACCCAAAACAGGTATTCGTCGAGCGAGCGAAGAGGCTGCACATCCAAATTTTGCAAGACCACAAAGTGAATGCTTTTATACCAGAAAGAGAAGCCTTGCAGCCATTTTTTTTCACTTTCCCTTCCACATTTTAGTCAATCAAATGCAAAAGGGCGTTACCTCCGTTGTTATACTCACAGAATTCTATCATAAATATATATATATATATATGTATATATGTGTGTATATATATACACGTATGTATATATCTATGTATATATGTCTAGTCTTATAACTTGGAAGGAATAAAATTGAACGATGTCCTAATAGTGCTCTAGATGTTGTTTAATACTAAGTTTTTATTACTTTTTACTACATGTTTATAAAATGTATTTTCACATCTATTAATTGAAGAATAATCTAATTTATTTATGTATATATATATATATATATATATATATGTGTGTGTATGTATATATCTATGTATATATGTATGTATATATGTCTAGTATTATAACTTGGAAGGAATAAAATTCAACTTCGTGTAATGGTGCTCTAGATGTTATTTACCAGAGTTTTTTTTTTTACTTTTACTACATGTTTATAAAATCTATTTTCACGTGTATTAATTTGAAGAATAATGTTATTGTCTAACGAGCAATGCGCGACTTTATTCGCGTAGTGCCTCCGAAGAACACGTCTGTCCAAATGAAAATTTATCAAAACTTTTAGAACTTATGTTATATATTTAAATGTATATTATCTTAAAGTTGTTACATTTCATTACTAAATTTCATTTTAAACAAAATGAATTCATTAAATTAAAATATCTATTTTTGTCGGTACAGGTTTTACAAGGTCAATTCAATCACTTTTTTCAATTATAAATCTTATGAAAATAGTCATATAAATATGATTAAAATAAATATACTATATTGATTACTATGTCGCATTTAAAAAAACATTATATTCTTTAGGAATAAAAGCAATATGAACCCCAACGTTTCAATAATCAAACAAGTAAAACCTTAAGGTTCAAAAACAACCTAGTAGAGCAACAACCCGATTCTCGATTTTTGGAGATGCACATTGTCGTGGAATCGACACACCCTGTTGCTATCTGCATTATTGATCGTATCATATTTTTGCAGTCAGTCGTGTTGCTAGTGGACGTACACAACCTTCGCTTCATAACTTGGATCGTTTGAGTGCATGAACTACCACATTTTGTGTAGATGAACATGTTGCGGTTACGTCCATTGCGAGACACACACTATTAAGGTATGTTACATTTTTAAACTTTAGAGTTTTATTATTAGAAAGTAAGGGTTCATATTGGTCGATACCTTCTTCATAAATTGCAGGTTCAACATAGTTAACGAGCAAAAATAATCGAGAAAAAAAGGTACATTATACTATACAAAATGTGACATCACTCAATATTGTACCATAAAATCATATAAGTGATGAGAAGTTATCTTGCCACCATGAATTATCGATATTAGTTTCATAAAATTAAAAAAAATTAATTATTTGTAAAAATTATCAACTTATATAAAATAAAGGGTAATTATTAGTGTACACCTTATAATTAGGAACGATTTTCAAAAAAATATTTTATATTTTTAATTATATCAATTAACATATCAAAGTATGACTATTTTTAAATAATACTTTAGATTAATAACTTATCAATAACACCTCAAAGTTTAAACAATTACCAACTAACACCTTATCAAAAATTTAATTTTTAAATTTTTCAAATTATTATTTTCTCGATTAGCATCATCAAAAATGAAAAATTATGATGAAAAAAGTTGAAAATCGTAAAAAATGCATAATAACGAAAAATGTAATCTTAGGGTGTCTATTAATAAAATTTTGAAACTTGTAATGTCAATTGAAAATGCACTCACACTTTAAGTTGTTAAATAATAGAATTGAAATTATAAAGTGTCATTTGAAAAATACTGATATTTCAATACGTTAATTGATACAATTGAACGTTTAGGGTATTCTTGCAAAACATACATAACTATAAGGTGTTCTGTGATAATTATCATAAAATAAATGATATTTAGCTACTTGTCTAAATTCTATATAGAAGTTAACTATCCATTTGGAAAACATTTTTATACTAACAATCAAACCTTTTTTTCTTTTTAGATATTCAACGAGTTTAATATCAAGTTCATGAGGCTCGAACGATGCAAGGGTAGATCAAAGCTCACCCGAAGTCGGATGAGCTAAGGAAATGTCTTGAGGAAGAAAATTGATTCAAAAGTTGCGATTATGTTACAATAAAGTCAAGTCAAAGTATAAACTTAGAGAATATAACTTTATATTATGAGTAATATTTAAATAACGGCATCAAAGACCAGGGAAACTAGGATTGGGTGAAGCTTGTTCAGAAACATGGATTTAATCGACTAGAGTGGTTCTGTTTGGGTTAGTTATTCTCGTGGAGGCAAGGAAACCGCTCGGTAACATAACAAATATGCCGTAAAACAAGACAGCAGGCTGAAATTATTTCGAGCGATTTCAAAGATAAGTTAGAGTTTCAAAAGATTGAAGTAATCTTTTGAAATTCTTTTGCATAAACAAAAGGTGCTGGAAGTGTTTTGCTACGACGACCTAAAAATCTCCTCTGGACAAAAGAAAAATAGACCTAATTTTTCGAAACTAGGATTAGTTCTAATATTGATCATGTACGATCCGTAAGAACAATTCACAAATGCATGCATCATTTGACCTACGTATACCAAAGACAAGATGCTCAAAGAGTAAAACAATGGTTATTTACTCTTCGACAGAGAAGATCGAATACTGGATTTTATATGAAAAATGGCAGACCAGAGATAGATCAACTACGACCTATAGCCAGCGTGGGTAGAATCATTAAGCAAATTCTACTCTAGAATGCAAAATTGTCAAAGAATGCCAAACAAATCATGCAAGAAAGTGCTACTGAATTGATAAGTTTCAGGCAGCAGAAAAGTGCCTAAAAGAAAACAGGAAGGCAGTGACTGGAGATGATATTTTTCAGCTCTAAGTTCTTTAGATTTGACAACTATGCTGAGGTTATAACAAGGTTACTTGTACAATTACCGAGTAAACACTGAAAGAGAGCTAATAATCAAAACAAAAGGAATGAATACCCCAAAACAAAAGTCAGATGTTGAATGTCGGGAACATGAGATTTAGAATCACCTCTTAAGATTTAGGTAAGCCTTATATCTTGTCTTTTGTTGCTAAGTTTACTATGCAACAAAATCTATAAAAACGTAACAATGTCTGGTTGCCAGTAGTTTGACAAGTGTCGATTGATCAATGGTATTATCATATTCTATGGCTTTGATTTCTTCGTAATCGATTTTCTCTTTTATATACATTAATTTTTCTATTATGATTTTTATATAAATCTTGATGTTTATGCTTTTTTTTTCTTCTTCGTATTGGCGTTGGATTTTTTAATGATGACATTTCCATGCCTTACTCTAGCCAGGAATAACTCAAAGAAACCAGGCCTAAGGCATAAAAAATTAGAATAAATTTAATTATATTACTTGTGAACTAAATAAATGTTTAGAAAAATACTAAACACAGTCGTGATTTTCCTTCTCTAGGGTTCCTATCTAACAGACTGATCTACCTAGTTATGAGTTCTCCTTTTAGACAAACTTAGCAGCTACGGACGTAGAACGTAGACTAAACTAAATAAGTCTAGATAGGACATTGTAAGAGATCAGTTTGGATGCCATTACCTTCAGAATGCGTAGATACATTATGCCTGAATGACACGAGCCATCCGCATTATTTCTAGCATGCCTGCAACAAAGAGATACAAACCAATTTGCATAGTAGCAAGTAAAGTTCATTATTTTTTACCAAGTTTAAAAGTTATTCCAAGTTGTAAAAACTTAAGCACTAAACGAGTTAGAGAAATGAAAAGACGCTCTTAAATGCAGCAAATGGATCTACTTCCCTGATCTCTGACGCTGCTGTTTCAAGTGAGCATTGCTGCTTCAGAGAATTATCCTCGGAGCTCACTGGGTTTGGCCGATTGTCGCACTTCCTCGCGGATATGTCAACCGATAAGAGATCAATCGACGATAGATAAACAGTTTTTAGAGCAGGATTAGGAGCGCCAAATCTTGAGTTTAAAGAATCTATTTTGTTTTTTGACTTCGCACTGCTCTTCGTGATGAAATTCTTGTCTTTTTGGATCCCTTCGGACTGGGAATCTGTGACCACTGAATGTTTGTTCGACTGAGTAAATGATTCGAGGTCTCTTTTATTCAGTGTTTCGATCATTGGGAAATTCCTTGCTTTTTTCCTGATGTGATCAAATACTGTTTCTTCAGTCATATCAATGACAGATTTCTCATCAGGTTGAATAATATCGCCTGTGAAATTCAGTGAAAAGAGCATCACAAAGAAATAATCAGCAATTATTAAAAAAAAGAGAGGGAAAAAATCAAGAACGCACCACTTCTTTCGACCATGGTGTTCCAACTCTCCAAGGCAGTCATTTGACAATCGTTGTTGTCGTCTTTGACCTGTTTTACCTTGTTGGATTCTGAAAACGTATTGGTCAAGGCCTGTAATCTGCCTTTGGGTGTGTTATCCAGAACTTCTACTTCTGTTGGGAGTTCAGGCTTCTTCTCATGGGTGAACCTTCTGGTATTCTCCAAGGTTTCTGGTGCTAAGGAAAATATATTTTTTGGTGCCAAAAAGACATTGAAAGCTTTTGCCTTTTCTCGTATATGGTCAAACACAGTTTGTTCTGTAATTATCATGCATTCATCTTCTTTGCTGCTGACAACAGGCTCACCTGCAATAATTTCTGGTATTTTGACAGATGATGCTGAGAGAGGAAGAACATTAATTTATACCCCAAAAGGTTGTAAAATAATAATATATACCATCTGCTAAGTCTTCATCTAGAAGGTTGAAGCTGGGCCTAAGATTTTTAAGAACAAAATAAAAAAAACAGTTAAAATTTTAGAGATAAAGCATAACTTTCAAACCCTGTTGGCAAGTTTGAGTACGACAAAGAACTCTTACATGAAAGCATCTTCCATTACGGGATCCGTTGAGCTACGAAGATCTTTCGATGGAGGGCGTGGTGAGTTTATATTTCCTTCGTTTAAGACAAACACTTCCTCAGATGGATGAAGCTTGAACTCCTTCGATTTGGGCACTTTGTTTTTCCCATTTGATTTACTCTCCCATAATATGAATTTTTGGTGGAAATCAATACCAACTGTTATGAAGAAAAAAAAATACCCTAAAGTAAAGACTCTGGAAGTTAGGACCAATGCTAAATAAGCAAAATACAAAATGTCCTCACGATATTCTTCAAAAATAAGATCAGCCTTAACAGTCAATTTTCCTTGTTGAGGTTTTGAGAGGAGAACCGTTGCTATATAGGGGCTGCAATGAACCTCATGCACATATGCAAACATAAAGATGAGAAATACTTGGCTGATAGCTCTTTCACCATTCAGTCATCAACAAGAGTACAAAATCTTTTTGATTTACTAAAAAAATTACTGATAAATGTATGGGATGACATTTTGTTTTTGAAGCAGAAATAAGAAAGATATTTACTTATTTTTATCTCCATCGAGTGCGCTTTGGGGGGGATTCTCACCCCAGTGTCCAAGTCCAAATATCAATTTTTCAGGCGTTAATTATATTTGAAAATGTAACGATGTGTAAAAAATTAAGCCTGCGTACCTGGAAAATTCATCCACTCTGCTTCACCAAATAAAGTCGAATCAGTTGGCAAGTAGATGGAGGAAATTTGAAGGCTCAAAAATTTTTAAGCTTAATATAATTCCATACAAATTTATAAATCTGATTTTGATTAAAAAAAGCTGTGATGAAATTGAATTCGTAATACTGAGTATATGAAAATATCACCTTATTTTCTCATGGAAGAGAATCGAGTTTTCTTCCTCAGAACCAACGATCTGTTAGAAAAAAAGAATGCTTATCTTGTATAATATATGTGAAAAATATTAAATGCGGAAACAATACCATGTCAGCAAAATGCCGTTTGGTTGGTTGTCCTGACTGGGCTAGCCTGGTTAATGATATTTCTAGCTTAAACTTCCCTTGCATTGGGCAACCAATTTCCTCAATTTTCAGTTCCACTTTTGGTGGAAGAGACAAGAGTGAGTCCTTTATATGGTTTCCAAATGGGTACTTTCTACCCGTGACTATCTCTATTTTTCTTGGATCAGCTTCAGAAAGTGTCTCAAACGATGTAACTCCCATTGTTTGCAATGCCTGGAAGGAGAGATTTGGGCACAGTGATTCATACATCAAGTGCGAAAGATTGGAGGCAAAACTCGTTTTCAGTAGCAATTAAATAGTCAGAATAACCTTTGCAGTGACCACTCCTATCCCTGGCAGTTGTCTAAGCAGAAAGGGACTATCCTCCCAGAGTTTCTGATATAATGATTTGGCTAGAAGTATCGTGCTCAATGCACCTCTGTAGTTCTTTTTGTGTACAAAATATTCTTTCATACATTTAGCAATTCTGCATCCGTTGGAGCAGATAGAATTCACGTCCTGTGCATTGATACCTTTTCAGACTTAGTTTTAATCAAAATTCAATCAACTAGCTTCACAAATGATTTAAAATGAAAAGAAACTTCAACCTGAGTGAGTGCCAAATCATGAACTGAAGGATCACCAGTCAAACAGTCATTTGTCAACACAAATATCTTTTCTTCTCTAGTTTGTATACGCTTTTTCCTCTTCCCATTTTCAGCAAGTACGTAAAATCTAAGCCTGCCATCCTTATCATTGTTTATGTCATTAAGAAGCTTCTTTTCATTGCGTCTGAGCTGTATCCCTATCATATGAGATAAACACACTAATCCTTTATTTTCAATGATTTCTTTAATAGATATTAGTGTGTTGAAAATCTAGATAATATACACACAGGCAAGTTCTTCAGCGCGACAAATGATGCGAAGAGTGTCATCCAAACTGCAGTTCACAGCAGCCTGAATAATGTGCTTCATTGTGTTGAATTTCAAGTAATATTTTGACATCAACCTTCCAGGCTCTATTAGAAATGAGAAAAGATTAGAAGTTAAAGCACAAGTTTTGTATCACAACATAGTAAGTTCTGCGCAGATAATTAAAGATTTCTTACCTAGAGGCTTCAAGAGAAAGCAATCTTCGTCTGTCCAGATTAGTTGATGTTGCGATAATTCATTGATTTTGTGAATGCAGATTTCTGAAGAACATGTATATGAATGGTGAAGGAGATGAAAGTTGACGAAAAATATACCATGGATTCAATAAAGATAAAAGACCTTGCATATGTTTCTCTACACGATTGTTCACAGAATATTTTTCCGGGTTCTGTTATCCAGAGTTTCAATCAAAAAAGGAGAAAATATAATCTTTAAAGGTATGTCAAAATTTTAAATTGTACATTTCACATGATGAGCTACATGCCTTTTTCATCCTGACATACATGTAAGAACACTTCATCCATTCAATTGCTTTTGTAATATCAGTGATTGTCATTTGTACTATCTCTGCAGTTAAATGCTCCGTGACGCAAGAAAGCAATCTGAGTTAAAAGAGAAAGAGACTCGCGAAATAAACACAAACAGAAAACAAAATATTTTAGTGATTATTAACAATAAAGAATGGGCATACTGGGATTCAACTATTTCACATCCATTTAACAGATCTTCATACAAATGAACCTGATATTAAGAAAACATACATCTAAGCAAAATGTCAAATAAGTAGAATAATTTAATAGAAATGAAAATATATTTAAATGACAATAAATTAATTTACTTTCACAAACAAAATAATAACGAAGAAACATGTTAGTGTATGAGATTGAGAGAGAGAAATAGGATTATACTGTTTCTCTTCTTGTCATAATTATGACTATTCCTGTATCATCAAAAGGAGGTCTGCCCGCCCTCCCACACATCTGTATGACAAAGAAACAAACAAGTAGGACTTAATGCATATATCATTAGTAAGAATACCAAGTAAAAAAGAAACACATGAATATTTTTCCTCTGGATACCTATTGTCCAGATCACATGAGTGAGAGTTGCAAGAGTATCAACCACAAAAAGAATGAAATAATATTTTAAAAGTTCTTCGAGAATCATTTCGTAACATCCAGTGAACTAGGCCTTCTTTTCACTAGAAAGCTCATCTCAGCCATTTATAGCATGACTTTGTGAGCAATTGTTACATAATAATAGTCTTCTAACCAAAAATATTAAAAGTTAGTACAACAATGGTCAATCTTTTTATGTTTCTTGACAAGTAATCAATAAATTAACATAATATGTACAACATGGCAATCCCTCTTTTCTTAACTGACAAACTTCTTTATGATCTTTCAAGTCATTGACACACATGTTTTTGTGTTAACCTCTAAAGGAATTAAAAAAGTTGAAATAATTTTAAATAAGTGAAACACCTGTAGTATTGTGGATCGGTCATACTCCATGTAGAGACCTTTTTCCTTGTTGCTGGAAAAAAAATAACATTTAACTGAATACAATACTCTCTTTACTATCATTTTCGTTTCAGCACAGTATCACTACAAATTTTTTTTTGAAGAAAATCAACCTACGTACAAATGCTGCGTTGATTTTATCACAACTGTGTGTGCTGGCAAGTTGATCCCATGGGCAAGAGTATTTGTTGTGCACAGAACATGAATATCTCCCTTAAGAAAAAGACTTTCAACGAGATTTCGATCCTTCATGCAGAGCCCACCATTGTGATAACCAACTGCAAACCTCAAAACGTTAGAACCTCCGTGCTTAAACAATGATGCAATTGTCAAACAAAATTATTCTTCAATAGGTACAAGCTGATGCTTGTTTCATGAAAAAAAAAACTAGATTAGTTCTCTACCGCCATAAAGAATATAAGATTGCATAAGTTTATCACTGCATGACATTGAAGCCTCCCTCAGCCTTTCTAGTTGCTCTTGGCTCTTAATAAATGGATTTGAATAACCAAATGTCATTACTTGTTGGGTGAGTCGTTGTGCTGCTTCTTGAGCTCCCTTTCTAGTTGAGCAAAAAACCAAAGCAGATTTTCCTTTGGAAAATTGCATGAGAATATCTGTAAAAAAGTTTCAGGTCTAAGGATGTGGAGTGAAAGAAAAAAGTGGAATAATGAAACAACAAAAAAGTGCATTCGGTCTACACGGAACTCAATAGTCATCTCTTACCGAAAATATAGTTTTGGAGGCGCTGTATGAAAAAAAAAACAAGATAAATGTAAGAATCCATATCCTCTGGGTATTAGTAAGTTGCATATTTCAGTTCTTAACTTAATGAAATGATTGAAAAAATAAATAAAGTATTAAGTCTCAATCAGAACTCCAATCATAAAAATACCTTTTCAAACAGAAAATCATTTTTAGCAGATGTGTAGCCTGTAAGAAGATTTAGAGTCCATAAATATGCAATTGATCAAATAAATCAAAATTATGTTTTGCACAGTCAACAAAAGTGACATCAATGCAAAATACTGCGTACTAACTCTGACTGAAAACTTTTTCAAGTTTATATATAAGGAGAAGGAAATGAAAAAAAGGCACGGGTAAATTTTATGATGAAATAAATAGCCAATGCAAATGCTTTAACCATATGTTTTACCAAATACTTTAGTAGTCAACTTGACAGGTCTCATTTCTTCTCCAAATCTGTGCAGAAAATTGATATCCAAGTGAAATGCATTGGATCAGATTGTGTAAATGTTGCAGTATGCTCTAGTTATCGGGTCGGTACCTTTTAATACCTTGAGCAGGAACCATAAGCCATTCCGCTGCAGCAATTGAAGTTGTAGATGTTAAGTTCCAATAGTTCAATGTCATACGGTTTCAAAAATACTGAATGTGTTAACATGGTACACACTCTTTAGTCAGAAAATGAGTTAAATTTACCAAGGTCTTCGATATTTGGAATGGTTGCAGATACTGCTAAAAGACGTATATTAGCAAGCGAACTTGACTTCATTTCAGGAATCTGGGCAATCATTTTTATTCTACTAACTATAGCCTCCAAAGCTGCTCCACGAGGATCATTCAGTAGGTGAACTTCATCAATAAGGAGAAGTGCTATGTCACCAAAAAAGCTCAAACCACCATCTTTTATTCGACAGCGCGTCACGGCATCAAATTTCTAACCAAAAGAAGAGAAGATGGTCAGACAAAACTCAAAGCAAATCAGAAAATGAAATATATACATTTACTAATATTGGAATTAAAAACAGACAAAATCAAAGGCTAAAACCTTTTTTAGGCTGAGGACCGTGTAGAAAGGAAAAACACTTTATGAAAGTCAACAAAAACCACCTTAACTTGCCTCAAAATAAATCAAGCAAAAATAATTCTACAAAGAAAAGACATAAAGAGAGTATGTGATAAGTGGTCTACAAGTGTCATGGTGTATTGAATGGGCATACAAAAATGATTAAAGAAGTGACTGTATATTCACCTCAGGAGTAGTTAGGATTATGTCTGCTTCCTGTATATTCTTCGTGTTGTACATTTCATTATCACCTGTTAGCTCCAAACAACTTATTCCCCATCCCTCAAATTTTTGGTTCCAATCTCTGAGCTTTTCCTGTACTAAAGCTTTGGATGGGGCAATATAGATCTTCCAGCCATGCATAAGAAAAAATGTATTTATGACTATTTGAACAAAAGTAATGCATAAAAAGAAGATCATTTAAAAATCATTTCTAAATCAGCTTGACAATCTTATCTAGTAAAGAAATGAATGAAAAATGGAAAAGGTGTATGCAGTTTGCTTGTTAATCAACTATATTTCATCATTAACCCAATGTTGGTTGACAACACATACTGTTTTGAGAGTTCCCTTAGCGTGGATGAATCTCTCCTCAGATAGAAAGCTTGAAAGAAGCCTCAAAATACAGAGCTCAAAAAGTACAGTTTTGCCACTTCCCGTAGGTGCGGAAATGACCATGTTTGCATTGGAGTGGAAACAGATAGGAAAGCATTCGCTTTGCAATGAATTGAAATACCTGTACGTAAAAGGATTCAGAAAAAAAGGAAAATCATCATTTGAATAGTAAAAGTAAATGCAGGTCACAAGATGAGCCCAAATACTAAAGTTTTACTGTTAAAGTACCAAGGAATGATCTATCATTGCACATCTAGCAAAGAATATGTCACAGTACTGTTTGTATACATATGGAGCAATAGAAAACTGTAAACGTAAGTTACAACTGGTGCTTGAACTTTTATCTGTATATAGTACAGCAGTATTTTGGCATTAGATTGTACAGAAATTTTGGAGACAGAGGTCACTACGCCACTGTTCTTCTTGAAAGTAAACAAAACAAATGATTCAATACTTGTTATATAAACTTTATATGACAATTTCACAATCATTATAGAAAAATGATCAGTAGCAAAAGCAAAACCTAATAGATGACATGTTTGATTTGATATCCCCTTACCAATTTGCAGTTAATAAGAATATAGAGAGGTCAACGCTTCAAATATCCATTTAGAATACTCTGCGTACCTGAAGTGAAAAATGGAGCGAAAAGGGGCAGGCAAATCCAACACAGATTTTAGAGTATATGAATCCATGATGGAGATCTTTTCTAAATGCTGTTAGAAAGAATATAAGAGTATAAAGTCAATTCACATACAGATTGTATTTTTTTCAAAATCTATGTCTACCTTCATAACAATTTTTTGCATCAAAATTGAACAGTCTAGAAAAAGCTTCCTTATCAAGCCAAGCATATATATGTTAAGAAAATTCTTAAAATGAGATTATTTTAAGAAGAAATTATGTCACTCTAAATTTCTCATCAATAAGTACTCAGATTGTTATGTACTTCCACATTGGATCGACTTTGCTTCATCTATGGAACCAGTAGAGTGCGACTCAGTCATCGAATTTGTGTTTCTCCTGGTTAATTTCAGATAGTATATAAATTTAAAATCAGAGGAACAACCAAGAAAGAGATTTCAGAAGCAAGCTTTTAATAAATAAATCTCGCGCAATTCCAAAGTAATGCAGCAAATATACTGACGCACCAAAATTTGTGTAGAAACAAAAGTCTACTAAATGTAATCTCGTAGTCAATCAAAAATCACAAGGTCGTCGTCTATCAAAACAGTAAAAGCGATTTTCTTACTCAGATCATTAGAATTTTCATCTTAATCCAATGAGTGAGTCAGATAAGCTCCCAAAGCGAATTGAGATTCCTTTAAAAAACAACTGTATACTCTGTAACAGCAATTCGAAGCTCAAAATTTCCGGCTTCTGATCATCGTTTTGAACTTTATTTTAAAACAAATGCATTCATTCTTTTTTTCTGAACCGATCTTAATCCATTTACAGCAAGACAGAATCGATCTAACACACACACACACACACAGAGTCTATTAATTAACAAAGCATCTACAGGTTTTCTGAATCGACTTCTCAACTCATTTTACAGCGACAGATTCGATGTTAGAGAGAGAGAGAGAGAGGGAGACCAGTTAGAAAGAAGTAGACGCTCCGACTCCTGGTCGCTGCAAAGAGGTTTTAGCAGGAGGGAAACTAATCAACAATCCGAATTAGTAGGCTTTATATAACTTATATATACGTATCGGAAATTTTATTTCAATCGAACGATCAAATACTAATTTACCCTCAAAGAATAGAGTATGTGAATTGGATACGTGAACTTCTTTTCTTTCCAATATACGTTTTTAGAATTAGCATAATTCTAACAAATACTCAATTAAATAAAATTTAATTGTATTTCTTTTTTTTTATATTGTTTTCGTTGATTTTGCATCCTCAAGCAATTTTCATTCCAAATTTATACAATTAAATAAAATTATGATAAATTGTTGTTAAATTCGGAGAACATAAATTGTCGACCGCAGAAAATTTGACCCAATCAATGATGAGATGTTCGTTGAAATGTATTCTAAGCTAGGTATGATGATGTATGTTTTAAATACTTTCATGCTTATAAGTAGAGGTGACATTCGAGCGAGCCGGTCCGTTGATATTGACCACAAGTTAAAACAATATATTCCATAAAATTAAATTTACAATAAACAAACTAATAGAGCCTCTTTTAGAACTAACGTCTCTTTTGTTCCGGCATTCAAATCATTTTCCTAAAATTTAAACGGACTAATAATACAACAATCATTTCCATATGTTGACAAATTCATTAGAATCCTAACAAAATAAACCAAATAATCCTTCGTCGAAGTTGTCGCAAATTGTGACAATTCCCCTCGCGATGGCAGATAGAGTGTCCAATTCTCACAATATCCAAGAGTAGAACTTATAATCAGTTCATAAATGAGTTTTCTGTTCTTAACCAGTACAATATGTTTTGAACATAGGTTAAAAGCAAAGTTATATCGACTCTGACTCGAAATAAACAATATTATTTCTCGAGAATTCACACATACCACTTAATTAACCAACACGAAATGCAACAAGTATGACCTTTGTTCAATATAGAATAATCAAGAAAAATTTTAAATAATTGATTTAAAATTGATTTCTCTAATTAACAAACAACACTCCAATGATAAAATTACAATGTATACAGTAACCTTGACGTTACCGCCACTTTTTTTCTTTTTTATCATGAAATTATCATAAAACATAGGAAAAATCCAGATTTAAAACATAAATGAGAAATACAAATTAAAATACAGAAAAATCATAAATTGTACTTAAAAGACAGAAAATCCTCATTCAAGTCTCAAGAATAATTGACTAAAGATGACATATAGATCAAATCAGAAAGTCAGGATTCAATTGTATCTGTAATTATAAAATTCTACCCTCCAAAAATCTGATCATTCCAGATATGATCATCGAACAGACTTGTTATGGTCTCTATCCAAGAACAACATTAAATAGAAAAATGACCAAGACACACCATCAGTTTGGAATGCTAGCGCTAGAGCAAATCAATATGACGATAATCTATGTTTTACGGAATAGCTAATCATCACAACAAACTACAAAGAATAAAGTCCAGAAAAATAGCAGATTGAACTTAAATATAAGTAAAAAATCAATGGCTAAAGATTCAGATAAAGAATTCAACAAGAAAATTATAGCTTCATATTGGAAAACTCACATGGATTGAAGTTACAAATTTGATGCCCATTTCTCCTTCGAAAACTGTCAGAAGATGATGATCAAGGAGCTTCTTAACTCTCCCCTACTCACAGCTGATGGCCATGATCATGACCAAAACAATGATGTCGATTTCAACAAGAAAGATGCTGCTTTTTGGGCTTTATCGCTCGTGATTCTCTTTTTTTTTAATGATAAATTCTGTGATAGGATAAACAAATTGGTCCTTTCCTAGTTATTCCCAGGCTATCAACCACATCAATGATCGTAACAGAAAAAAATGATTCTATCTTTCAATGACTCTTCGACTGTTTCGAAACTCGCTGTCATCTATCTTTTTACCCCAATCACGATCATCAGGCCTTTGCTGTCTTTGCATCCTCGATGTCTTTCCAGAGAAATCATTTCCATAATTATTCGTTCTTTGTCCATCACGATCACCTCCACCGAATCTCCTTCCACTAGCATGAGATCCACGAGGTTTTCGGTCAAAATCTTTGTTAAAATTCTCCATTCTATGACTTCTACCATAAGGGGTTCTCGATTCATTCTCTTTAGAAAACTTATTATGCCCACCCTGGGATTTTGAATAATTCTTTCTCCAGCTCTCCGTATTGTTACGTCTACCAAAATTTCGATCCTCATCATCAATATCTGAACCAGAAGAAAATCTATTTTCATTCTCAGTTCTTCTTCCTCGAACATTTTTCCTAGATTTGAAATTCCTACTCGAATCATCGTCCATATCGGAGTACAAGCCAAGGTCTTCATCAGAACCATACTGTAAACTCCTCGACCGACCTGCTGAACCTCTGCCTCTACTTTTCAGTCTAGCATCAGAAACATGACTAGACTTCCATTTCCGACCAACCGCATGTTCCTCGTCAGAATCAGTATCAAAATCATCTCCTTCAGATTCAGTGAAAGTGGCTCTTTGATGAGAAATCTTAGATTGCTTATTTTTAGAAGAAACATCCATTCTTCCATGGGCACGAATATTATGATTGTAATCATGAACATCTTCCAATTCTGAAGATCCTTCAACATCAGAAAAATTAACTGAAGCAGATCTCCTTTCTGAATTATGTGTTGTGTCTGGCTCATAACTGTCAATATCATCTTCTTCATCTTCAAAATCATCAAATCCTATACCAGGTCTGTTATTAACTGCATCAGAAAACTCCCCATCGGGGAGGCCCCTGTCGAATTTTCTGAGATTGTCATCGAATTTTCTAAGGTTTCCTCCCACCCGATCATCTACTGAAGAAATGCCGCCTCTAACGGAAGAATCTGCATACTCAAAGGCCGCAACATCTGCCCCATCAGATTCGTTGTCATCAAAATCGAAGTTCCAGGCATTAGAAACCTCTTGTCGACTTGCAGTCTTTTCGAATCTAGTCTTGGGACCCTGCTGCCTTTCCTCCATTTTGTTCTCCATATATTCATCAAGGGGACGTTTGCATTCACAGTGAAAACAAACCACATTTCTTCTATAGTTTAAGAAATTGCACCTGTAAGATAACAGAAGCGACATCAAAATATGAGATTTGCAGTCCTTACAAACCTATACTGACCCGCAATGATTCTTCTTTGTACAAAGAGGCTGAGTTGGGAATGAAAATTTCTTGTGGTTTTGAAATGAACAACAGTTATTATACACATAAAGACACCCCCAGAAACTGAAGTTTATCCACATAAATTTCAATTTTGGGTATTACATGCACTACTTTGAAGATAAAGGAAAAAATTAAAAGAAACAAAAAGATTAGTGACAATCATCACTTTTTCTTTTGCAATGGTAATTTACTAACAAGAATATTCTTATAAAAAATAAAGATACCCAATAAAAATCAAATAATTAATTAAAATGACAAGACTTTACCACCATATTAACTCTCAGATGGAAGAAGATGAAATCTAAAATTTGATGCCCTCCAAATAATCAGAAAGCAAAAAGTGGTGATAGCATACGAGCAGAAGAAAACTTACTCAGGGCATTCCCATTCTCCTGGAAGCAGTTGTCTCTTGGGACGTTTGGCATCACATTGTAGACACACTATATTTTTTGAAAAATTCATAAAGTCGCACCTGACATAATTTTTCAGCAACCTTATTAATTAAGAATGCAGTGTCCCACAAGGCAAGAGCTAATACAAACAGCAGATGCCATTAGCAAAACAGAAATATTCCATGGGAAGGATTGCATTCAAAATATTTTTTAAGAATTTTTCACTAAAACAATGATCATAAAACAATCCTGACACTGAATAAACAGTCATGTAATGATGCCACATGGAGAGAATTAATGCGGGGCTTCAAATTGGTGTATAGTGATAAGCCATTTGAGATAATCCTTTCTTTTTGGTGGTACATTAAAGTCTTGTTATGTTTCTTTTACTTTTGAGAACGATAAATAGCTTCTCCTCCCTTTCTACTTTGTCTTTGAGATCAGTAAAAAAAAATGTTTCTTATTATAAAAGAAAAAGAAAAAAAAGGAAAAGTCTCATAAACATACTTAGGACATAGCCAATCTCCTTTTTTCATCTCAATATCATCCCGTCCAACTCGTTTCCTAGGTGGAGGAGGAGGTTGCTTCACTTTTGGTGGAGCCCTCTTTATTACAGGAAAAGGAAGATTTGGATCAATTGGAACTGAGCTCAACTTCACAACCCCATGAAGTAACTTTCGCACCACTGTCTTTACAGATTTTTTCTTCAAAAGGGAGTCGTTGACAACAGACCCATTCCAAGGACCAAAACCATAAGTCAACAAAACACGGATTACATCAATCGTACGTGCCTCATCCTCTTTGTTAGTTATAAGATATGCTCGGTCACATGAGTTCCTCAAACTGCAAGAACTACATACCTGAGAAATGAAAACATAGTATTCACAGATAAATTCAGCATAATTGACTCTCGACCAACACATAATCTTATTGATGAAATTTTCTAGTTAATAAAGGAAAAGGCCTGTAATAAGAAATTAAGCAATACTCACATCTCCTTCATCAAGATGGACATATTTCCTCAAAAGTTTTGCGGAGAAAACCACCTTCTTGTCCACATTTGGGCATCCAAAACCAACCAAAATTTGAATGTCCTGTCTCGATAGGGACCTGAAATCAATTTTCTGTCTCAGCACTAGAGTGAAGATTCAGAGTCATGTAACTGCAACAACATGCGGAAAGGAAATAAAAAAAATGAAATATTTTTTTCAATATCCTTAAATCATTAAATTGATGCAGGGAAAATACATCTAAATTTTTATTTTCAGGATTTATCATCTTCAAAAACATAGTAAAGATCCATATATAACACTTTTCAACGTTTGAGAACTGATATACAAAAATAACTTTGTTCACTTATGCAAAAACTTATCTCCCAAACACAAGTGACCTACCAATATGTTTCATGTTGATCTGTTAACATACTAATATAGAAAGAAAAATAAGTACAAGGAATCAAATGTTGAAGGTATATCGATAAGGGAACTTGTTGAGAGAGTGACTCAATATAGCATGGGCATGATGGCACATAACAAATGAAAGAGCTCTTCGGGTCATAATTAATTTATAAAAAGCCCCGTTGATATCAATTTCACGTTTTAAGTCCCCTTAACCACATCTTTTACATTATTACATACTTAACACAAATAAAAGTTCCTACTTTGTGAAGTAAAATTATGACTAACATCGGCAATGAGCCACCAACCTCAAAAGATCGAATCGATCTTTGCCGAAATTCAGGCATGCTGTATGAACGGTTTTGAAATCTTTTAGAAAATCAGTACCTACACCGTTGTCCATTGCAACCTTGGCAGGATCGTAGCCCAAATCTCGCACCATTCTATCTTCATCTTTTCTCCTATGATCAAAGTAGTTCTGCTGCACCAACCTCTCTAGAAACTCGATCCACTCTGGCCAGGGATGAACCAGCTCCACCTCTTTACTTTTGATCGCCATTTGATATCCCTTCGACTCGTCCAATTCCAACTCCGACTCAGCCACGTTACCCCTATTCTCATCTCCGACCGGGACGGATGCCTTCCGAGCTTCCATCGAAGCATTTTCGCTCTTCTTATTTTCACGCCAAGCTCTAATTCTCTGCAGAGTCTGGTCTTTCTGGGACCGTTCTTTTTCAATAGAATCGATTTGATCGAATATGAAGCTCATTCTAGCAGATAAGGACGAAGGTTTTGGATCAGAGGGGAAGGAGGTTGTCGGTGAAGTTTGAGAAGTAGAGAAGGGCCGGAGAAGATGAGAAAGGAAGAAAAAAGTGGGCGCTTTACAGAAATGGAAAGATAGAGAGAGACGCTTAGCGAGAAGGAGAGAGAAAGGAGTTTGAGCCATGAGAGGGGAGGAGAGAAACTAGGTCTGAACTGAATCCGCCATTGAAAGACAAGTGAAGCTAAAAACCTCTATAAAACCCTGAAATTCGGAGAGATGGTCTAAAATTAATACTCTTTTTAAAAATATTGCGTATTTTCAATAAATGTAAAATATTAAAAAAAATAATTCAAATTAAAAAATAATAATTTAAGAAAATCTCAAACTTTAAAATTAAAAAATTATATCATGGCGAGAGAGCGGGCCATCCCTACCCCGGCCCCCACCCCTGCATCACCCCTGAATATAATTAGTTTTTTTAGTTTAACAATTTAAAAAAATTATTTTTGATAAATAAATATTATTAGAATAATTTTAAATTTTTATTACACGTTTCACAACAATTGAAGAAAATAATCTGAAATTTTTATTTTTTTTAAATAATAATACAATTTATTATAATTTTTTACATAAAAATAATTTATTAAAAATACATATTTCATTGAAAAATTTTAAAAATTTCAAAATAAACTCGTATACCATTATTTTTTAAAATTATAAAATAATTTTGAAAAAAACGGTCAAATCAACGCAGGAGGCGACACGAGGGACGAGCAACACGGGGAGTGGGGCCGGATGATGTTTTACCAATTTCAAAGTTTGAGATTTTTCAAAATTATTTCTTCAAAATTTAGAATTTTTTTAATATTTTATCATTTTAATATATAATCCATGGTAAAAAAGTGTTCATTTAATCATAAGATTTAAAAGAGATGAATTAAACCATTCCGGTAGACCATACGTCACGCTCGAAGGTTGTCTTGTAGAATATTCATAATTTTACAGTTTGATTTTTACCTTTTTAAAACCCACATTATAATTTCTATCAAAGGGTAGAAAAAGTTCAAACTTAAGCACTTCAATTCAACTTACGTAAGATCTTATCGTTTGTATCCGCTTATTACATGCAGATGATTTCTAGCATTTCAATAGTTGCTTTTAATCTTTTAGCTTTGCTAAAACACCAAGGTTCAACTTTCAAAATGTGTATTATCAATATTTTAATTATTTTGTAATGAAGTAAATAATACTATGTGCATACCCACCATGAAATACAAACCACAACCATATTCAATCAATTGTGATTTCCCAAATTTACATCTCCTCTAAAAACCCTAAAACTAAATCAAAACTCAAATTTCAAAACAAAAATCAACCCAAGTCGGATTGGTTCCACCCACCCATATGGTCACCTCTATCATATGGTTTTTTTCTCTTTTAGTAACTAATCAATTTCTTCACAAATTAAACACTCGAATAATATACTATCCTCCCGCAACAATGTAACAAGCAGAAGTATCATTGTTATGCGCTAGAACTAACCTCTAGAAAACATACAATTCTGAATTCTACAACAAGACCTCTAAACCATGAGCATGTAAAGCTTTTGTTACAATATTCGAAAAGAGGTCTAATTTATTTAATCAATGCAAAACTCTAAATATCTTCGAAAAATACTGAGACCAAAATTACTGCAAAACCACCAAGCGGGGAAGAGAAGAAACAAGGTTTCAAAACCACTTGATTTTACAATTCGGGTACAAACCTTTCTCCGCCGCAGAAGCTATGAGGCCACCAAGTTCTTTCTGGACTTTCCGCCTCTCGTAAAACACCGAGCATGCAAGCGAAACACATTTAATGCCATTTTCCATGAGCGGATCGCCACCCCCACAGTTTTGACATAACTGAAATGGGGAGCAAGCCATAATTCATCATGAACTAGTTTAGAATTGGAAATAATTATGTCCCTTTGAGAAGCAATCCATAATTTATCATGAACTAGTCTAGAATTGGAAGTAAATATTTCACTTGAAAAATCAACTAATTGCAATAATATAACATAATGACTCAGGCGCACATATTTTTATATTGTTTGTAATGCCAATTTCGCCCATGTAAAAAGAAATCTACATGCAAGGACTAACAAAAAGAAATGAGTTACATATGAAAAAAAATGATTAAGATATAATATCTGAGATAATTCTCATAAACTAAACTGGTTATGCCTTCGAAATCATTGACAAATTCTTGGAAATTGGACGTAATTGAGTGCATGATACAGAAAAAAATGATTGTTAATGCAATTATTAATAATATATTTAAATTATGTTATAGTAATAACATTTTTATTTGGTCCTAGAATTTGTGGATTGAGTTTTACTTTCTTTTAGCCTTTGGGTCAGCCCAAGTCGACTTCAGTGGATTTAATAAACTGACCTGGCATTTTCTGTTTTGGTACTTTCTTGGGTTGTGACAGGAAAAGAGTGTTATATGAAGTGGTTAAATAGGGAAGCTATTTTTATTGGTGAGTGAGAAGTTTTAGGGGAAATTAGTGTCTTCAGACGGTGTTATCTAGAACCCTATTTTTGTCACACAAAATATAAGAAAAGAGACCCTAATGTTTCGATTTAAATTTTATCTTCATCTGCCATTAACAATCATATTAAAGAAGTAATTAAAACTAGATGTCCATATGCACTTGCAGCCAGCAGATGAAGTAACATATGAATCTTGGAAATTCGATAAATATAAAAGCACGAGGAACTTACAGCAGTGAGGTGTTGCATCTCACTCTCTGTAATTGAAGCTCTTCTAGTTAGAATGACAGCAGCTGCAGACCCTTTTCCAGAACAGCGATTACATAGACGGGAAGAGGCATTGGCCAGCTCACCACATACTACACAATGTTTCGAAAGGTAGTAAAAGTCGATTCTAGTTCGCTTCGGATCTTTCGTCAAAGATGGCTGTTTTCCATAACCCTCTCTCACCGGACGAGGCATTTCTCGAAACCATTGGTTTAAATTAGCTCCAACAAGACCAAATACTCGTTGCAAAGCAGGGATTATCTGTTTATTGATGTAATAAAGATCATTCAATCTATGCTGCGAATTGATGGCCAAAAGCTCTGAGGGATTGACGACCATATCAACAAGGCGGGCCCCAGGTTCGCCATGAACTACGACATAAGGGATTCGTTCTGCATAGCAAGGTTCTGCCCTCGGATCAGCTCTCATTGCTTTTGTGGCAACAATGGCAGCTGGTGGAAGTGATGATGGGTGCCTTGTGCTATAAGTACCTAAGCGAACCTCCTTGGCAAAAACAAAATCCTGAAGGGACACCTTTCCAGAAAGAATCCGCTTCCACTGACGCTGTAAATATGCTTTAACCTGGGTAAAAAAATAAGTCAAAGCCAATCACACGTTTATAGAACAACTCCACAAAAAAGTTTTCTCCTGACTAAGAAGATAATTTTCGATCAGCATGCTCTTTCAGAAAATATACACAAAAAACATGTGCTATTTGCAAAAATCGAATATGAATCTGAACCAAAATTAACTCAAAATGTTGGGTCGAATTTAGATTAGATCGATTATCTTGTTAGTTTTAGTTCAGATCTAATTTTATATAACTTCACTCATCAGATCAGATTCATTTTCAATCAAAACCTAACATAAACTCATGGATCTCATCCCTAATAAAGAGGCAAAACTTCACATCAACCAAAATTAGAAACAAATTTATCTGCTCAAGTTTAGGATGTCTTTGTTGAAGACTCTAATAGATATTCTAAAATCCATTTTTTGTTAAAATTAAGAAATAGTATATGTTGACTTAATCAACCACATAAAAATTCATAACCTAATTAAATTTTGTAAACCAAAGTGCTACCTCAAAGACACTTTGATGTTCAAAGAAAAGTCTCAATGACTGCTCCATTGTCTTTGCAACGGCACCACACGTGTCCCTTCTCACAGTCTCAATACCTTTTGCATCAAAGATGGGTTCAACTTGATCAGGAGACTCATAACTGAAACCAACATACCGCTTCTTCGTTAATAGGAAGCAAGGGTGATATACTTTCTCCAGTTTAAGGGTTACAGGTTTTGGATTCATAGCTGTAATTGCTTCAACAATTTCTTGTCCAATGCAGAAAGCTTCTTGTACTGTCCGTCCCTTGAGAAGAACAAACATGCTGCAGCAGGAAAGGTGAAGACTTTATTCTAAAAAATTTACGCATGGCGAACCCAAAAAAAAAAGGTAAACAACCATGAGTCTAACAACAATACTAAAACTCCTAAATCACCTTAAAACTAAGCCTGATTCTGAAATCCGCAGATTTGGAATACTCTAAATCTAAACCGCTAGAAGAAAGCAAATGACAATACATAATGATATTAGAAAATACTCCATTTTCCGCACTACATGCGTAATATATTGTCCACTACAATGGCTATTTTTTCCATCCACCCTTACATCTTCCTTTATTATTTCACTCTCATCATAACGTTCAATTTATTTTTACAAAAACTTGAGCAAGAAATCAGATATTATTTAGGTTCAGTCTGTGGTTCTGCCTAGGCCACACTTTTTCAAGAATTATTGATACTCTTTTTGTACATTGTTTGTCCAGTAAAATTTTATGTTCTTATTGAAAAATCACTTCAAATGTTGAGTTGCCTCACCACTCTTATATTTATTAAAGTAGATACCTGTCATCACAACGTTCAATTTATTTTTACAAAAACTTGAGCAAGAAATCAGATATTATTTAGGTTCAGTCTGTGGTTCTGCCTAGGCCACACTTTTTCAAGAATTATGGATACTCTTTTTGTACATTGTTTGTCCAGTAAAATTTTATGTTCTCATTGAAAAATCACTTCAAATGTTGTGTTGCCTCACCACTCTTATATTTATTAAAGTAGATACCTGTCAGTATCACCATAAACAACCTTCCCTTTCCATTTATCATGTGAATTAACAAATGAAATAGCCTTCTCCAGAGTAGCTCGACCACATTGAACAATGCTATCTGCAAGCTCTGCACAAGGCATACGGCCACTAAAACCAGCAGCTGTATATCCATATGTTACATTTGCAATCAGCTTCAAGGCTAGCTGCCGTGAATCAAATATCTGCAAAGCTTCTTAATTAGAAAAAGCCACATAAAAGACCAATCAACATCAAAACTCAACAAACACCACAAGGTCTTTAAGTTCATACAGTTTTTAAAAAAAGCACACATACACCATCCAAAAGATAAGAGAAACTTTTAAAGACAATTCACACATCCAGTATGAGTGGTAAATATTGTGTTGTAGTGATACCCTGTAGAGAACTTTTTCTGATGGAGACAGCTTTTTCATTGATCGTTTCACCATAATCCGAGTAGACAATATTTCCTCCAATAAACGAGGCAGTATACCTTTACGTACCTGTACAATGTAAAGGAAAAATCACCACTTCTTTCCAACATTGCCACTTTCAAAAATTTCTTCTAATTTAGAAAGAAGTAAGAAGAAACTAACTTGAAGCTATGAATTATTGATTGAAGAAATACAAGATCATTGGCTATAAACTAAGAAAATAAGCTAATGAAATATGTCAAAAGACGGAAACAAATCTTAATCAATGTCATTGAAGACTATTTGAAATGCTTTTTCCTTTACCTTATAAGAAAATGGAGTGATTTTCTATAGATAAAAAGCAAAAGAAACATGCATATTCATTTCAACTCACAGGTTCGTGAAAAATAAAATCCATATGCAATATTGTAGCCAACAAGAACATTACCACAGCATTTCATGTATTATATGCAGAAATTTGTTAAACTGAAAGCAGAAGCATTTTCAGAGGGTCACCTTCGGTGCTACATACATAACACCATTTGGAGTGAGCATAATTTGGTCGATTAAACTCAGGATCTCTGGATGTGGTGAATATGAAATAACTCCAAGCGTATCTTCCTTTGAAGGAGCTACTTTGCCCAGGCATGTGCAAAAGCAAAGATTGTATGCAATTATCATTGAAGGATAAAGAGACTGAAAGTCCAAAACAACAACAGGATCTGCATAAAAAGCAGACTCTGGTTCCATCACCAGAGGCAGGCATTCCATTGCAGGTTGAGAAGCAACCTAAACAAGTAACATTGAACAATGATATACGTAATACTTAAGTTATGGTAATGGTATAGGTTAAGGTTAGCGCTGATATCATTTGACCAAACAAAAGAAACTGAAATAAAATTAAGGTAATAATATAGAGAATAATTAAATTTCCAGGGGCAAAACTTGCATTAAGATTAGACAACTCGGTCAAACACTTTTTGGGCACAGAAATAGAAAACAGACCCGAATACTACATTGAAGAACATCAATGATGGTTCATGATCAAATTTTAAAATAAAGTTCCAGTTCTATACACAAGTTGTTTCAGTCTCCCAAGTGGAGTTAAACACATAAGAAGGGTTTGTATTGATGGTGCTTGAGTTTACATAAAAAGTTTTTACGTTCCATGTTTCACGAATTTTTAAAGTCTTAGCTTTAACCAAAAGTTTAGTTTGATGGTAGTTGATATGTTTGCATTACAATTTCAAAGTATATTCATATAAAATTGTAGTTGATATTATTTCAGAGAGAAAATCCTTCTACACCTGTTGATTTCCAGGGGAGACTGCAATATAGTTTTGCGTGTGAGCCAATCTGAGCAACATTGATTCCACGCGGTATTGTGAACCACGAGAAAGAACAGAGAAAAAGTCAATGCCAAAAACACGAGCCAGTTCTGATGTTCTATTTATCTGCAACAACAGTTATAAAATGTCATAGCAAGTATAAGTGGAAACTTAAATAGAGAGATGTGAATTAAAACACAACCACATAGAAGTAACTAGCTGCAAACCAATCATACACTCTATTGAGACAGGTAAACAAAGGGTTCTCCCCTCTAAAAACCGTATATAAGAATTTCATCTTGTACGGCTCAAAGAGATACACCAAAACACAGGTTGTAACAGATATTTGTAACAAAAATTGAAAACTTTTTAATCCTATGATTTGGGTCAATTTCTTTCTCAAAATACAAGAGGAAAAAACTCCAAAAAATATTATTTTTTGTGGTTATAATGCTAAAATATGAAGTCGGCTAATTCGTATTTATATTATGGATCCTTACACATTCAGCATAAGAGTTGTTGCCATACCATATCAAGGTGATTCATAATTTCAAGGTTCAACTTTGCTTTTCTCATCAAATATTCAAGACACTTATATCTTGCTCGTCCAGGACCACTTGTAAACCATTTTGTGAGAACCTTGTGATTAATCAAAGGAATTTTTTGTTTTAAAACGGCTTCTGCAATAGCTTCAAGTGAGTACATGTGAAGCTTAACTTCACTTCGCATAAGTCGCCATACATTGAGGACAATTCTGCCGCCAACATGCACGCCGCTAGCATGGGTTCGTCCCCATTCATCTCCGATTACCATTTCATGTAAAGCAGTATCTTCAGCTAAAGCCTCAGAGGCTAGGTTTCCAGATATCTCATCACAAGGAGAATCCAAATTTCCATCTGCTATTTTAAATTCCAATTGCGTCCTAGATATCTTCTTAAGTAATCCAATACTGAAAAGTGAAGCTCTCTCGGCCAAGAAGCCAAGAGAAGAACCTTGAACATCCCAACCCATTATAATATCTGGGTCCACTGAACAAATTATGTCGATAAAGTTGATGAACAAATCTTTCTCATCCGAGAAAACCAAAATATTGCAGTTGGATATTCCATCAGGACTCCTACAAAAAATGTGGACAAGTGCATAACTACAACCAAACATGCTTTAAGAAATAAATGCAGCAGTAAAATCTGTTATAAAGAAATCAGTGGAAGATCAAATTTCTATGGAACATGCACGAATACACTAGTGGGCACAGCAGAATGTTAGGCAGAACATCCAACATCTTATTTAGTACATTTTATATCCATTATTAGAATCTTTATAATTTTTATCGAATGTTCTCCCACAATATCAGCTCAAAAGTAGATAAAGGAGAATATCAAGAAGACTGAAAACTTGCATTTAACTCTTACTACTCTTTTTAAAGGATATTTTCTCACATTTATTGCTTATTCCTCACACTAGCTCATTTTATTAATTGATTAACCAAAAGAGTTGATATTTGAAACAAAACAAGTCTCAATTTGCGAGAAGGCGAATTCAAAGAGGGTATAACTCTCCAAGAAGAAGGAATCCCCACCAATACGTGTATAATTTCTTTCTCGTACAAAGATAGGAAAGACATTGAAGCAACCCACCTATGTGTCAAGAAACTAATTCTTGTCCCATTAAATTACACACCATCGTGAGAAACTTCATTAAAATGTATATTGGCAAAAATCTTATTTCTCAATAAAATTCTAACAGTGAAGTTGGATTTGCAGTAAAATATTGGAAAGACAATAGCCAAAACATTGAAATTCACTGAGAAGTGCCATGGAGTTTCAATTTCCTTGACCAGCCACATACAAATACCTTTCCTACTGTAAATTGTATAAATTATTGGAGGAACCTCTTAAAAATCTCCGTTTGTCATTTGAACATTTCCAAAAGCCTCATCTTATTTTTATTATGCTTATCACAAACATGGCAACTATAGTATTTTCGTTTCCACCCAAGCTCTAGGAGCTCTTGTACCAATTATCAATGGAAAACAAAACATGTTATTATAGAATACCTATCACAATCGATGTTATCAAAATAAAAAATTATAATTAACTGGTACAATATGTATAAAACAAATAAATGAAAAAAACAGCACATATATAGTATGAAGTCATCAATCTTACCTCTTTTGAGAAACTTTCTTACTACACAGAAGGATAAGAATTTCAACAGTGGAATTACAGTCATTTTGAAAGGCAAGGGCTACAGCATTAACAGCATCATATTGAGGATCAGGGTTAAGATCTCCTCTAGATTCTGCAAGAACCTGGATACAGTGTGAATATGAGGTCAGAATTTACGGGCAAGAAATAAGTTATCAAATGAGCTTAAAGTCATACGGTTGGCTCAACTAAGAAATACCCTTGAGCTCTTTGTTGGAGGGAACCACTATTCATGATAAACTGAGGTAAATTTATAAATCTTAGCAAAACAACGTCTTAACAGGTAAAATTATATTTCAATGGCATTTTACTAAAAGAAGATGAGATAAAATTACCTCTATACTCAGCAACGTCAATTGCTGCCCATCACCCACACTTGCTGGGTCATGAAATCCAGTTTGACTGAGCGGTGTAGAGTTAGCTTTACCATAAGGGACTGAAATTTGAGAAATATCTTGTGAAGAATCAGAGTAAGGTGATAACTGCAAACTACTTACACCACCCTCCATATTCATGGCAGCATTATGAGCATGAATTTTCTTGTCTACTCGAGGTTTTTCAGGATTTTCTTGACTTGTCAAATTTCCAATGGACCTTGTTTGGGACAGAGAGCAAGATTGATGTGGGGACTTATCATAATCATTGGCGAAAGAGCTTTCTGATGCACATTCTCCAGAAGATACTGCAAAGAATAGGCATCACATAATAAAATTGAGCTTCGTCGTCATCAATCTAATCTTCTGCAACAAACAATTTTTACCATTTGGCGGTAAAGACTCCAACTGCAAGACACTCTTTCTATGATAAATATCTAAGAATTCAAAAAAAAAAAAACTTGACCAGCAAATTAAAAAAAAAAAGTAAATATAGTTCCCATGTATACAAGACCTCTGTGATTGCATGATAGCCATCTAAGAACATCATCTGCAGAAGGAGGTGTTTGTACAGGAGTTAAAAGATACAAGAATGTGCCATCATTTTGATAATGCGTAGGAATGCCCAAGGCAGCTTCTTGATGAGAAGAAGAATCAAAAGCTCTATCAAAAACATCTCTCTCTTCTCCCAGGAAAAATGGAAGTAAATCATCTATAGCGCTTCCTGAAAGAAACAAAATGAAGCTGCTCACGCATAATTCCCAGTGACTTAGGAAAAAACAAACACATAAAACTATAATTCAATAAAACTTGATTTCAACTCACTTAGTGAAAAAAAATTGAATTACTATTTTAGACACATTCAAAGAGGATATAGCTTCTGCAACGGGTAAAAAAAAGTTATGCCAGATTTTAGCAAAAAATATTATAACAATAACTGACGGGAAAATAAAAATTTAATCCCGCACCTTATATCAATAATATCATAAGTTATAAATCTCCAATCTTGCCCATTTCTTTAAAACTTGCAAATCGGTCAAGTGGTAAAAATTTGCTCATAAACCAATATTTTAAGTTTTTAACTATTCCACAAAAGAACTTGACTCGTCAATAAGAAACTTTATGTAAGTTTTAGAATATCTTAAAAATAATGTTGAAATAAAAACACTAGCTCTTAAATTCCTTAAATTATTCTAAATCGATAAAGAATGTAATGGAAGAATTTTAAAGTTCTGATCTTGCCTGAAACTTTCCAAGGGTCAATAGAGACAATTTGCAGCTCTAAGATTCAGATATTTTCTTGAAATTAGGAGAAATCATATTTTGAATAACTCAACAAAATCATACTTTTCCAACCCACTCCCCCCAACACGTCTAAGCACCTAATCTTTTAAAGCTAAAAACGACCCCAAACTCATTTTAACAGACAATATTAATCAAAATTGTAACTGTGAAAAATATGATGGCAGAATAGTTTAATAAAGGTAAAATAATAGCATGATAATCTCATAAAAGCTCAATCATAAAATAGCAATCTAAAATCAAGCACGGTCTAGAATATAAAACTGTAGCCAAAAATACAAAGAGGTCAAAATCTGATTACTGGCATGCTTCAACAGCTCCTTTTTTACCTCAGTCAAGCATCAGAACCAAAAGTTAGTTTGCACTTAAATAATTAACCATATTGACCAATTGATATTAGCTTTTTCCACCATGAATGAGATATCAGAAAATATAATCGACTTGATGCAGTTAACAGAAGATGTTTCAAGCATTTAGAATCCAAGAAAACTAACAGATTCTAACCATACAGAAAAAGTCAAAGAACATCACTTCAGGCCTAACACCACAAGCCAAAATGAAAAGAAATTAAAACCTGATGTTCCAACAACAAGTTTATTATCTGATAAAGAAGGCGTCTTAGAAACTTTGGACAGATATTCATTCACCATATCTGCAGAGGGCGGTTTCCTACAGAAGGTCAAGGCAATTAAGTCTTTTCCTTCTATGTTGATATTGTCAGAGCTGATAGCCCCAGATAAAACAAAGGACTCTTTCGCTTGTCTGTTTCCAAAATCATCAATTTGAAGATTATCATGAGGGGTGTTTTTTATCCCAAAATTCAAACAGATCTTTTCTCCCATATTTTTAGGAGGCATGCCCTTACAGTCTCTGGAGTTGACGTAAGAAGTGGAAGATTGACCACGATCAAAAGCAGCAAAGTAAGTTTCAGTAACTGAAGATTCTAGAATTTCAGGCTTCGAAGTTAACGGACCAGTAAATAATTGAGGAACTGGAGAGTTCCCTGGTTTAGATCCTGCTCCTTCACCAACCTTATCATCAAATGTTTTATAACCATAGATATTACTATCATCTATTAAACTCCCTTGCAATGATCCGACACTGTCAACTAAAATAGAACACTTTGAATCAACATTGTGGTTGGGTGCTTGTTGGTCGATAAAAGTTTTACTTGTTTGCAAACAATTATCAAGCGTCATCCCAAGCTTATCCTCTGGTACTTTTGCTTTCTCATCCCAGAGTGCTCTCTTAGCCTTATGAGACCCAACTTCCTGTGACTCAGTCCGATACAATCTCTTTCTTCTCATCATGTCTCGCAAAGAGCATCTAGCCAGGACGCTTGTATCCACAGAATCATAGACATCCACCTCAGCTTCCTTAATCCAAGAATCTACATGATATCCCTCCTTTTCCGAACCAATAATTTCTCCCTGAGAGTACAAATTTCCACGGACAATTGGATTAGAAGAAACCAAAGGGCTGCATACATTTTGTGCCTCTTCCCTTGATAACAAAGGTATGGAACCCCACATAGATACATCTCTTTTATAACTTGATAATCTTTCTCCAATGCCCTGCAATAGATTGGACCCAGAACATCTTTCATATTTGTTTTTATCCACTTCAGACAATTGTGACTTTCCAGCTGAGTGATCACATGGAAGCGGTGACAAATCATCACCAGAACCTTCAACTACAGGATTTTCATTAGAGTCACTGCATGGAATTGATAACAAATCGTCACTGGAACCATCAACTTGAGGAATCAAATTTTCCGATAAAATGTTGGAGGATCTTTCGGTTGAACCCTTGAATTCTATAAAATCGTCAATTGAATCGAGAATGTCTTGACATTCTTTTTGAGACTCACACTCATAATCCATGTTAGCTTTCTCCACAATTTTTTCAATGGTTGCTGCTGGCAACAGCGGACTAAGAATGGTCTCGCAAATGAGTTCATCATCAGAGTTTATATCATGTGCAGCTTGGGAAGAAGCAAGCCACCTTAGAAGATTATGGGCATCTTCATCGGCAACCTGACATTTAAAATAAATAATACATAAAATACGAATAATGTTTCGTATAAAATGTGTCTTGAACTAACATAAGATGGATAAGTACAGATAGAGAAAGATAATAAAGAGAAGAACAGTACACAGCAAATGAAGGTCACAATGTGGCCCGGTTACCCACTACCAAGTAAGGTGGGTGAACTAACTATTCAGAGAATCATAAAAGTCATCAAAATTGCACAAGCATCTAGCACCCAAATATTCACAAATCACTAGATGGGTGCAGGTATCTAGACCTCGAGCCAATTGCCACTATTTTATCCCTTCATATTTTGTCCTACACTAAGAAATGCACATGCATTCTTGACAGAGAAGCCTGCTAAAGGAAGAAGTGGGAGGAAAGAAAGTTTCAATGCCAGATACCTTGGGGGAAGTTCGAACTTCATTTGTAGATAATACGTTTTGACTTACTTCACATTCAATACCCAAGCTTTCTCCAAACTCGTTACTCAATAAACCACATAACTGAGAATCCTTAGCGTTGATTTGTTCATCAGCTTCTGTGCCTGCATCATCAAGATTAAAGCGTCCAGGTCCAATAGATTTTTTTCTCATCAAATGAATGTGTTTGGACAGCACAACAGCCTTTTAATCTTCTATTGATAAAGCTAAGAAAGAAAGATCACCTGCTTTGCCAAACAACTCATTCATTTTTTCCTGATAATCAAGCCCAAGTGAAAAGGTCTTAAGAACTTCTTCAGGGAGAGGTTTGCCAGGATCAAGGGAAATTGATGTGTCTTGCGCTCTAGTTCTCCTATACTCCTCCTAAATGGAATAGAATGTAAATTTTACGAGCAACGAGCAAGCAAGAGATGCAAATAAAAATACATACTCAACACAAGATTTAGCAACATCAAATAACATGTAGAGAGCACACCTCCCATATTGATACAAGTGATTGAACCATTTTAACATCTGAACCAGTTTGTGAAAGAGTTGTATACATTTTCAACTGCTGATTAAGAATGTCTGCAAATTAAATAAGGCAAAGCATTAGCATTATATAATGCATGAAACGCCCAAAAAACACACTTTTTTTACTTTATAGACAAACAAACCATCAGCAGCCGCATCTCCCTCAAGTTCACAAATACTTTGACGCTTACAGAAAGAAAATCTCTGATCTGCAGAAGGATCTATTGTACGAGGACTTTGACCCATCCAATCCACTGGAATAGTAGAAGATATCCAAATAGGTAGATGGTTTGGATCATAACTTGGATCTGCCTAGTAGAAAATCGAAAAAAAAAACATCTCAGACTGAACAAGAGTTGAAAGATAATAGATAAGCTTAAGCAAATCACCAAAACACCAATACAGGTACAGTTAAAGATGACCTTGTGGTCAGAAGTCATGCAAGTTAACTTATCCATGTCTTTCTCCTGCTCGTAAAAGTGCTTTAATCTTCTTTGGGAATAAACATCTGGAACTGGATGACGGAACTTCATCTTTGATAAATGCAAATGACTCATTCCGTACAAGTTATAGTCGACCTTAAGGAAAGAAATGCTCATACAAGTTGAAATAGGTATAATTTTCAACAATTAAATATACATATTTTATCAGTAAAGATGTATATTGTTCCCTATCTGTTTTCCAAAAATATCCAAATAAACAATTGAAACTAAAATAAATCAATGAAACAAACCAAAATACATTAAAGAACACATTCAATCTTTATTTTTACTTTTATGAATATTTAGGACTGCCATGATTATCGAAAGAGCCAGTCTGATAAAAAAAATAATAAAACTTGAAGTCCAGGATCACATACAAATACAAGCGGTTTAGAAACCTATAAAGTTAAAACTATATTTTGTCAATTTCTGTATTTGTTGTGAAATTGTCCATAGGTAGTAGTCATATTACCATCCTTTTATTTGATTACCAAATAAGAAAAAACATGTTCTCCTATAAGAAAAAAGATACATAAATTACAGTCAGGAAAGCATACCAATAGTGAGCTATAAAATGCCAACATCCAAAAAATGAAAAACAAAACAAATCAAGATATCTTTATTTGACAAGAAAAACAAAAGTAGATATGCAAATCAAGAAAATTGAAAGATGGGTGACCAGATTGCAACACTGTAATATAGTTTGCTCAACTAAATTCTATCTTCAGAGCAACTGAAATAATAATTTTCCATTGAATTATGAAGAACTTACAATGAACTGAAGAAGAAACGGAATGTGTGATTCATGTGGCTGTAGGCTTTCATCAAGAACAGCACCATTCTGAAAAGTTTTCTAAAATGTCAGAAAAGGACTATTCCAAATGATTTATAGAGTAATAATAGTTAAAGCAAGACCAAGGTTGGTCAAACAACACAAGGATACCCAGTACTTCGTTTATACAACATAAGATCATCCATGTTTCCAAACTTTTTGTGGCAGAGACTCCTAAAAACTTGGAAATTGTTTTCAAAGTAACAACAGAATACATTTTTCATGATAACATATCTTAAGTTTGAAAACTAAAACAAAACCAAAACCAAAACCGTAGAATATGCTTTCCAAAAAGTACACCCCCACCCCCACCCAACTAAACAAAGACGAGCTAAACTACAAACATAAGGTTTACCAAGTGCACCAAAATGAATATGGATATCAACTACCAAATAAATTTCTTTAAGAAATTATATATATACATACATTTATATAATGGAAATATCCAAGTAGCGTTCAATAATATGGCAATGGCAACCATCACCATAGCTATCTCTCGCAGAAAAAGCTCACTGGACTCCCATTATTTTTATCTTTACGTGCCAAGAAACTTACATAGAAGACCAACATTTCTCATATATACTCACCAACCATCCCCATACACAATGTCTCGCAAAAAAGCTTAAAATACTCCCTGGTTTAAACCTCCAAAGACAGTGTTTATCATTAAACATATATCATGTAGATATCCATAATAATTGTTTTTAAGAAACTACATATATTTCTGTAAATATCCAGGTAATGTTCAATAATAAGGCAATGCTAACCATCTACATAGCTATCTGTCTCAGAAAAAGCTAAAATGACTCCCATTTTTTATCTTTACAGCACCGTGAAACTTACATAGAACACCAACATTTATTGTGTGGACTCACCAACAATCCTTCTAACTCAATGTCTCGCAGAAAAGCTCAACAGACTCTCAGTTGTTAAACGTCCATGATAGCATTCATTCTTAAACATTCACAGAACACCAATATTTCACATAACACTAAACATCAATCCAGCACAGAGCATAGGCATTTCTATAATCAGGGGAATTGAGCATGTAATCAACAAACATATTGTTTCAATAATTACAAATGCATGACTAACCAAAAAACTTAAACTTGCCTGAAAAAACTCCAACGTTCCCCTCCATAGAACTATCTACCACAATTTCCCCAACCAATTACATTACATCCAACTTCCAAGGAAAATCAGTCACGCATGCAGAGGAATATTTGAGGGGAGGGGAGGAATTAACAAGTAGCCAAGAAAATAATCATATTAGACACTCAATACGGAAAATGCCTAAAACAATGCAGGAAATAATAACTATAAAAGGAAAATCATTAACAGTAGCATTTTATCAATGAGGAAATTATTAATATAAAAGGAAAATATTATTTGCAATACCAGAAGAAGAGTCGCAGCGCGAGAAACATCCTGCGGATAATATCTTTGATACAGGTCAAGGAGGTCATGTCCATACTCAGGTCATTAAAAAGTAAATGATTAGGACCAATGATACATCGGCATTGGATACAGACAAATTTTCACAAAAAGCTCCTCCGATGAATGGTAACCATAAAATTTCCTTGCTCTTACAAGATTAACACTATGTACATGCTGCCGCTGCTTTAAATTAGCATTGCCCTTATGCTGAAAGAATGAAAATATAGGTATATTGTTATCATATTTCAGTCTCGAAAATTCAAATAAAATGCATAGATAATAAAGCAGAAAGCAAGTTAAAGCATGCCATTACTTACCTTCAAGGCTTTTTCAAGAGCTAAAGACAAATCATTTGCAAAAGCTACCCCTGTAGAGTAATAACAACTCAAGAATCAAATGGTGTACAAGTATGATTATCCCAAACCTGAAGGCATTACTATAGTACAATAGCATCCATAACTCAGATAGCATTGGACGACTGTACACCAATCAAGTTAAAAATTTAGATAATTAATTTTTTATGAGGAAAAGAAAAAAAAAATGTTGTTTTTTCATGAGTAAAAACTGCTTTTCTAAAAGTTTTGAACTTAAAAAACCCCAAGTTTATACAGATCTAAAACTAGCAAAAGCGCTCTTCGGCTGCATACCTTCTTGTTGTGGTTGCAACAAAATCTTCTCGCATGGCACGTAAAAATAGGGTAAAACCTAACAAGCAACAGTTCCAAAACACATGACATTAAGTTAAGTAACCACAGTCTGTGAAAGGGAGAAGAAAAGCACTGAAAATATTTGAAAAGATTCGATGGAGCCTTGACATACCTCAATAATGTTTTGCATTATATTTAAGGATGCTGTTTAGTGTGCGTACTTTAATTATTGCACAAATGTTCCATCAGGTATACTAAGCGAACATAAAACAAATTTTTCTACCTTTCATACACCAAAGAAAAATTAGAGGACATCTTACCCGGTGAATGTGCAAGCAAGTTTTCTGACCACCTGGAGTGGGCCCATAAACTCTTATTACAGGAACCTCGTTTACTTTTCCACCTTCGGAAAGTTAAAACAAAATAAAAAAGAATGATGCTGCTTTGGACAAAGTTGCGTAGCTCAGAGAAGGAGAAGAAAAATATAAAAGTATGGAATCGAAAAATGTAAACAAGACAATCAAACAGTTTCAAATCCATGATTTGAAATAGAACAATGAATAATTATATTCAAAGATTTCTTAAATTAATTAAGAACAATGAAATGGAAAAAAACAAATCGAAATTGATTAAATACAATTCATGTTTACGTGGAGAACTGTTTTGGAAGAAGAGTAGAAAGAGAAACTGTACTGAGCAATTGATATCCTAAATTACCCATTATCTCATAATTAATAAATAAAATATGCATAAATCAAGAAAGCGGAATAACAGTGAATTCTAAAGGACACGCCTATAAATAAAATTTCACAACAATAAGATTCAGTCAATGGCCGACTAACCAAGTAAGGTCACAAAAAAAAAGGAATTGAACAAACATTTGACGGCAAAGCAAGATTATCAACGTTCGCTCAACATAAACATCAAAAACTAACAATAACCAGAGAGTAAACCCTAGAATTCGAAAAAAAAAAAAAAGAGGGACAAGTTTTCCAAAAGTTGGAATGCTGACCTTGAAAACTACTGTAAGTGATATCTAGGTCAGGAACCGGCGGGGCCATGTAATAATCGATGGAAACAATTCGAACACTGAAAACATTGGATTGCGACCCTGAAATCTCCATTCACTTGGCATCACTCGAGTCAACAAAGACGTTGGAAGGAACTGGGAATGGAGTTCTGATTTTAAAACCTCAGGCACAGAGGCGCACCGTCCACTCTCGACCGTATTTTATAACAGGCTAAATAGCAATATACCTCTAATTAAATTTTAAAAATTACCCATTAACATTTTTTAAAAATTTAACAGATATAATATCATCTTTTTTGTTAGTTACAATATATCGATTCATTTTGTTAATTTTTTTTATTAATTTAATTAATTTTAATTACTTACACAAAATTAAAAAAAAACATGGTATAATAATAAATTTTACATTTTTATTTAAGTGAATCAACTTCATAAAAATAAAAATAAAAATAATTAATAACCTATTTATTAATTAAATATGCTATCTAAATTAATGAATATCGTTAAAATTAAAAAAAAAATATAACGGTAATATGTTTGTTAAATTGCATTATTCACCCTAAAATAAATCTTTACTTCATTCTGAATCTTTCTATGATTTTTTCAATAATCTCCTAAAAATAACAAACAATGACATAATTTAGGGATAAGTTAAATTTTGACCTCAAATCATGGGAGGAACAAATGAAACTTAGGACAAAATGGTACATTATGCTATGTTTGTAACGCTAAAATATTATAGTTTCCATCAAACAAGTCAAATTTTGCCGCTAATTGCTGATAATATTTATTGTTGTTAGAAGGTTTAGGGTTTAGAGTTAAAGATTGAGGATTAGAGTTTAGAATTTAGAGTTTAGAATTTATGATTTATGATTTATGATTTAAAAACCAACCCAGTCCATGGTTCGGGTCGATAAAAACCAACCCAGTCCATGGTTCGGGTCTATATAAATTGCCCACCCATTTCCTTGAACAACCAATACTTTATTTATAAAAGAATAATTATTTAAAGAAATTAAAATAAATTTCACAGTGACCATCCGAGTACTGGCTAAAAGCTTCAAATTGAGACGCTGTTCGGAATCCCCATGCCAGTGAGTCCTTCCGAGCTCGTCGGAAAAAGCAAAGTGTACGGCATGTTCACCAGCCCAGTTCTGTTCTTCAATCGATCGTCTTTGTTCATTCGGATGATTTTATCTTCGATTTCGCTCAGCTTCTTCCCAAACTTCTCAAAGGCTTTCAATGGCCGTTCGTCCGAAGTCCAATTTGGACTGTCTCTTTGTCCTAAATAGACCTCGTCGGAAGAATGCCTGGACAGAATCTCGATCAAAGAAATTCCGAGAAGAGTTTGAAGTTGTGCGGTGATCGTTCTCAAGAACGCCTTCTCGAAATTGGATTCGAGCTCGTCGTATTCGGCCGTTCCTTTTTCCGGCATGAATCTCCGGCTAACGGTCGGCCGGTTGGGGATGTAGCCGGCGAAGGGGTACTGTCCGAAGTTCACCGCGGCATGAAGAGCAGAAGCAATCCATATGATTATCGTGCACGTCTTTGTTAGATCTTCGATTTTGTCCATTTTCGGCCACCAAGGGGCGTCTTTCTTGTCGCCATGGCCGACCAATCGGAGCTCCTTCCACCATGACTGAAGTTCTGTGTCCTTCTTGACGATTTCGTCATTCTTGTAGTAGAAGGAGCAGTAGTCTTGAACCCAAGTTTCAATCGCCGACCAGATCTCGAGCCCGTCGACGGCGTAAGGATAGTCCTCGATTAAAAGCCGGACGCCATGTGGGGATTTCGAGTCCTTAATCGCCATTCCTCTGCACAAATCAACCGAACTCCGTGTTAGAAGAACTCAAATCATACACAAACATGTAGAAATTCAAACACTGGCTTTTTACCTCTTGATGAGATCTTCAGGGAGTGCTTGTTCCATTAGATTCCAGTTTTTGTACACCACGGCCGACATCTCCATGGCGTATTTCGCCGGAAAAACAGTCATTTCCAGAATCCCGCCGGCGTTGATCAGGATCTGCCGAGCAAAGGCGTTGATGTTCATCGTGTCTCGGAAATGCGGATGAAGCAGCTTATGAATTGGGTGAAGCACGCTTAGCTGCCGATTTGTCGCAATCACGAACGGCTCGATTACAGCATGCGTATTCAGCCTGAAAAACAAGGAAAAAAAAACTCAGAAACCTGCAAAAAAATCGAAGTTTTTGTCTCCCGATTTGAGATGGTGTTCTATACCAGTGGCTGATAAGCTGATGAAATCCGGAGTCATTGACGGCGACGTAAGCTTTAGCCAGTTGCCAAACGGAGCTTTCGACGCCGTGCTCCGCCGGCCGGAAAATTCTACTAACGGCACCGAGTTCATCTCCATCGGGGTGGGGCAAGCTCAGTTCGATCACTAATGGCTTCAGAGTACCGTCGTCTTTCAGAAAAAGAAGAGTTCGGCTGGCGTAGGTCTTGGTCGAAGTCGTGTTTATACGCCTTAGGTATGGCATCAGTGAATCATGGTGATCCAGGATGTATAGCTTGTTTTTTCGAATCGCCTGTCCAACGAAAATGCTTAGCTCCGGCGATTCGTCGGAGGACTGAAATTGAGTCGAGCGATGGAGAAGAAGACATACCTCTTGCACGTTAAGTCCGTCGAGATTATTCTGCAAGTGTTTTTCGGTTATCTTGCTACTCTGATCGCCATAGATTTTCCGGTCGAGCTCGCTGGCCGGAGGAAATTCCTGCATTTCAATGGAGTTAAGAGAAAATATAGCTTCTGAAAATGAAAATAGCTTCAAGAAGTTGAGATTACTCGAAGACGACGAATAACAACGGGATCAACTCCGGCGAGCATTTCTCTCCCAAATTCCTGATCTGTCCTCCATGCCGATCGATCATCTGCTTCGAATCATCAAATCAAGAAATCAGAATTCAAAATCTTCATCGCAATTCGAAGTTTCTTCCCCAAATTACATCGATTTCTTTCAGAACTCGTACCTTGAATCACTTGCGGCATCGGAAATTTGACACCCTGTTCGCCGTCGGTTCTGAAAACTTCTTTGAGCATTTGGGGCGGAACAACATTCCTAATGTTGTCAAGCAAATCCTTGGGCAACTCGATTCCTCCTTCGTAGAGATCAAGAACATCCTGGAAGCTATCGAATTCGCTAGGAGTTTTGTCGAACTGAGCTTCCAGCTCCGGCTTAACGACTTGCGCGACAGCTTTCAAAGTGTAACCAAGAAAATCCGACATTTTCAAGTGCCCAAACCGCTCATCTCTCGGAACATAAATGTTCAAGCTGCTCAGAATATCCAACCTGCTCTCACTGCTCGGATCTGTCACAAAAATGGCGGCGCCGTCAGACATTTTACCATAGCTCCATCTTCATCTAAAACAGTTGTTATAAACAGTGCCACTCGCCTGATTTCGCCGGCGGCCGTCCGGTTCTACCCCGGCGAGGGTAGGGGTACTCAGTAGACCCGCCGAGGACGGGTCGGGTATATTTCGGATCTTTGTCCGGATTACCCAGATCATTGTAGAAAGCGTAGTCGTAGACCCGGTCCCACTCTTGGAGCTTTCCTTTCCCGTTGCCTCTCAGGTTGGCTAGCTCTTCTTCTCTGTACTTCACGAGCGCCGCCGGCGTCTCTGTCGGAAGACAAGTCTGCAAAGAAAGACATCCATTTTGTTGACTTTAAGGTAAATCCAACAAACAAGGAACATCGTGAGCATCTTAGTTACTAGTTTTTAGTTGACTAACTTTTCAAGCTCAACGACCACCTCGGAATTAATAAAAAACATTTTTTGTTTCTGATTATGAAAGCTCACTTCGAACGCCAGGAGTTTCAACCCACAAAAAAAGAAAGAAAATTACCAAGTTGGAGAAGAAAATTCGATCAGTGGAATACTTATCAGCTGGATAAACCCAGGAGTTGCAGACGAAGTGGATTGCGCCATGGTTGGGGATTCGATCCAGAGTGAGAGTTTTTAAATAGAACTCATTCTCATGATTGTTTCTGATTATGAAAGCTCCCGGAGCTCCGACGTCGTCCTCCCAATCAAAGCTCACTTCGAACGCCGACTCTCCGGCCGTTAGGCTGGGTTTTCCGGTCACCCAATCTTCCAGGTTATATGCTTTCCCCACTCTTCCTTTCAACCCATTTGCTAATGAAGAGAATAATAATAGAGATTAGTTTGAATGAGATGAGCTTTTTTCAGAAGAAGAAATCCAAGGGAGGCTCATACCAGGATCGCCATTAACGGCGCTGACGAGTTGCAGAGAAACTTTGTGGCCAAAAAAATCATGAAAACGATCGTGAACAGAAGCAACGAAATCGTTAAGTTCCAGCACATTCTTCTTCATCAAAACCAGGGTCCCTTGAATCTTCTTCTTCCCACCATTTTCATGGCCCAGAGAACCAGCCAGAGACTCCACCAAGTTATGCAGCATCTTCTTCTTCTTCTTCAAAAATAACCCAACCCCAGATCGTAACAGAGGCAGGCAAATTTCACAGATAGGAGTCGAAATATGAGGAAACAACGACCCTTTGTTAGAGATATGATGTTGAAGATTGAGAGATGGAGGGATATTTATACAGAGAGAAGCTTGGGAAACAAGGAGCAGCTTCCATTTTCTGAACTCTGAAAAGTTAGGAACCCATATTTATTGACCTCGTCTTCACGTTCCACATATGTACTACCTTTATCTTCAATTTTCTCTCTTTATTTAAAATATTTAATTAAACGTGTATAATTTTAATGGTCATCTTATTATTAATAATTTTTTACCTGTTTAGTCGACTCTGTTAGTATGCAAGCATGTGTTTCTTACGTCCTAGTCAACGATTATTTATTCTTGTTTTAAAAACTAAAAGATTAACTTTTCCTTGACAATTCTTACCATGAAATTTACCCAAAGTATTTAAACCTTATCTTCTCAAACACTGCAAAAAATTGACTTTACAGTTAAAATCACGGTTAATATTAAATTTACTGTAAATTATTCGTGTTAGAATGCATGGAAATAATTATGATCAAGACAATTTGGACGTACACTTGTAAAATTATGAATAAAAGTAGGCGGTCAAGAGACAACAACCATGTTCCTGAAATCGTGTTTGACTTGTTTCTGCGGACTACCTATCTCGATAAATCAATTAGAGAAGAATGAAAAATAAATAAATAAATATATAAGAATTGAGTGGTGTATAGGACGATTTAAGCTATTTACTTAAAATTCAAGTCCATTTGAATTTTTACCCTTGACGTCACGTTATTGAATGATTGATCCAATCTAGGCATGTATACTATATGTTATCCATAAATGTGTGACAATTTATATGTAACTCCCGAAAATTTTTAATCTTAATTGTTGATTTCAAATCGACATGGACGACGGCTTGACTGATTAGGATTGGATTGGCAGCTGCCCGCACGGCATAATTCAGTTAATTCATGAATGATAGATTTAGATACAGAGGGCTACAATTCGAAGCTTGTGTTGTCACAGTGTGAGAGTCGTTACTTCCAATGTGAGATAGCTCCTTGTGACGATAGATACGAGCCTCTCATTTCTGGGCCGCTGAGTCACCGTAATTTAACATCTTTACAAATGGACTGAGGTGTGGGAACTAAGGGATGATTATAGCCTTTTGTATGTATTGGATTGGCAGCTACTTTTACTCTAAAACACGTGCCATTTCGCATTTAAGAAACAGTTTTTGATATTCAAAAAACGTGGGAATTAATGAATTCTTAATTATCAAATAAATCAAGTTTAGGTTGAATTATACAGAGCCGTACGAGGACAGCGTTTCAGCAGTCAACTCAAGGATATGGTTTTCTAAAGCAACGTAGTGCGCTATAATTGAATAAAAGCCTATTTATTACATCATTATCATATTTTAATAAATCAAAATATTGAAGCCTAAAATTGATCAAACATATTATTTAATTCATTTTTAATAAATCAAAATATTGAAGCCTAAAATTGATCAAACATATTATTTAATTCATTTTTAATAAATCAAAATATTGAAGCCTAAAATTGATCAAACATATTATTTAATTCATTTTTAATAAATCAAAATATTGAAGCCTAAAATTGATCAAACATATTATTTAATTCATTTTTAATAAATCAAAATATTGAAGCCTAAAATTGATCAAACATATTATTTAATTCATATATTAAAATATTATTTAACTATTCAACTATTGATCGCACCGGGAAAGTATGGGTCCAATTTAATTATAAATTTTTTTAAAATTAATTTAAATTATTAAACTATAAAATTAAAAATAAACTAATTAAATGTTATCGTCCAATGACTTTCTGATTTATTAACGAACTCAATTATTTTTATTAATTTTATTATACTATACTTATAAATAGTTTAATTATCATTTTTTTTTCTTAATTTCATGGTAGAGAAAGAACTTCCCATCGTGTATTCCAATCTCTGTAACATCTAAGCTAATTTAATTAATATTTCCTTAATTTAGTTAGAGATGCAAGAAAAATATACCAGTTCTCGACCATGAATGTCCTTATCTCAAAAAGTAAAATCTCTCGCCCTCAAGGCCTCCACACTCCGGCCCGACAGCATGTGAGAGGGTAAATCAGGGTGGCTCAGCGGCCCAGAGATGGGAGGCCCTACTTGTCGTCCACAAGGAGCAACCTGATTAAACTCTCACAATACGACAATCAAGTTTCGAACTGTGATTCTTTATCTCAAATCTACAATCTCTTGACCAACTGAGTTATGTCCTATACGTATTATAAGGGTGCCGGTTCTTATGAAAATGGAGACAAGGGTTGTCATTTTCTTCGGGTTGAAAGATAGTTTTTCGAGAATTTTCAAAATAATCCTAAAGCTTGAAGATTAAATTGAATTTTAGTTATGCCCTAATCTCGGCCAGAAAAAATTCAGTCTTTTTACGTATATTTTAAAAATTCAGTCTTTTTTATAAATATTTAAGGAAATGAAATAATGATAATATAAATAATAAACAAATAGATAATCTTTTATGTCATGGCATGGGGTACCTAATTGGTAGTTAATAGCCGTTATAAATGAAATGGTATGGCCCCATATCTTATTGCATTTTCACGACTGGAGAAGAGAAGTAATAAATAATTTGAGAAAATAATTAAATAATTTTATTTATTCGACTTCGGTTCAATAATATTAAATTCATATTACATTTCAAGTGAGTATTTTTGGATACAGTTCGGTTCAGGTTGGTTCTATACTCGACCTAAAAAACTAGATTGTCTTTGGTTACGAAGACAACTTAAAATCGACTCGCAAACAAGGTTGATAACCAAAACCAAATGGATAAATCTGTTTTGGTCAGCTTAAACAGATTGCAAAATCGATTAGTCGAGTCGCTTGTGAAACATCGATGCTCCTTCGAATCCCAATTGCAGTCGTACTCTCTATAACACATCCACGGCTTCAACCCTACATAGTGAATCGCGTATGAACTTTCTGGGATTGCATGTTTTTGAACATCGTCTTCGACCATTTTGAGATAGTTCATTTTGGTCGGGAATCGGTGCCACCATGTGAAAACCTCGTTTAGAAACCCTTGGTCGCCTTCGTTGTAGGACTCTACCTCCAACCTCTTCGCGAGAAGTCGTTCGAACATGCATGGAGACGGCTCTATGCTTTTCCAACGTGGGTTGCTTCATATTTAGTGTTAATGAAAGTGATGTCTATATATCCACTAATCAAGCAAGGCTTTTGCATGGGAGGATATTATATATTTCACATTAATCATATCTTGTTTGAATTATAGTAATCTCCTTAAGTATTTGGTAGGTATGTTTTCATCCTCTTATTACGTATCAAGGACGATCAAAACCAAATCAGACTCGAAATATTATTTGATTTTGGAACTAACCTGAATTGCATCGTAGAATATGATTTGGTCGAGATGCCCAGAACCACTGATTCCGATTCAAGTTCTTAACTTTGATTCGGGAGAGGACCCATGCATAATAGTCTCTCTATTTATACCATCATAATATCCCCCTCTAGAATTACTCTAGTCACATGAAAGAGTAACAAAGAACGCTTCATAGAAAGCAAATATCGATCATCAAGATCAACCAATTAGTTGTCTATAGCCGGGACCCCTAATTCTAAAATTAAATGCTCATTTTATGTTATTATTGTATATATATTGAAATACTAAATTATGATTGAGTAATGATGCACAAAAAAGACGAAGAAAAGCGAGAGATAGTAATCTCATTATTAACCCGTTTTAGATACTCAAAAACATCATTGTACAAGATTAAACATCAATGAAGTGATTATATTCTTCATACCCGTGAGTTGGCTAAAAATTTAAATAAAACCCGAAAGTGAAGATAAAAATACGACGGAAAATAATGATTGTCTCATAACTAACCGAGTATGGCACTTGATGTGTAGAATCTCTGACGATTAACCAGATGAGTTCTTCCTCGCAACATACACCCTGTAAGCTGCCAGTCCAACAATGGCTACAGCAGCTCCAACTGAGACAAGAGAAGGACAAGAAGTTATGCAAGAGCCAAATATTCAAAACCAATCATCCAATTTCAGATTGAACGATATAATTGCCACAAATCTCAGGTTAAAATTCGTGAAAATCATGGAAATGCTATTATAGGTCAACCAAATAATAACATTGTAGACCAAACTTCATTAAGTGAGCCAAGATCTACACAAGTCTCTCACACAAATAAAAAGAATTTTTTTTTATCTCTAAATCTGATTTTATATCAAAATAATACCTGAAACAAACATCAGAGAGCGGTTGACGAGGCGATGGTATTGCTTACGGCTTCTGCCGGTCTCAGTTTCAGGGATGCTTAAATGGGGATGCTCTGCAGCACTTACAATTCTACGGAACACATTGTTGAAATCGCCTAGTTTTGTGCTGACAGGAATGGGAGGTTCTATTCCCATATCCTGACTAACCTGGAAAGCAAAGTCGAAAAAAGGAAATATTTTTAAATATAGTAGCTGGAGCAGATTGTAAATGACAAAAAGAAACAAAGGTTATGCAAATATGATAAATGAATATGACTTGAACTATTTCTTTATGTAATTTGTAACGACCATGAGTAATAGCAAAGGACTCACAGACGTCTTTTTCCCAAAATACCAAATAAGTAACTGGTTTTCCAAGGTTAATGAGAAACAGTAATTTTAACTTTACCTTCTTAACATACACGCAGACGTGTCAAACTATGATTGATACAATAATATTATAAATAATTATTTTAATTAAATATATAAAAATCACTTTAAGCAGACTAATCACAGCGTAACACATCAACATATATAATAAAAATATATGTTAAGAAGGTAAATCTAACATTACTCAATGAAAAAATCCATTGGGTATTACTATTTCAACGCATACAAGTGAAGAAGTTTCAAACGTTGGTTAGCTTCCATCAATGGTTGAATATATATAAACTCAAAAAACAATTCATATAGATATGGGAAATAACTCAGCTATCCTTTTAAACGTATAAATTGTTACCTTTTTTTTTCGAAATAGAAATAAATATAAAAGTTAAATTGGATAAACAACCAAAGTACCCTGGTTGAATCTTGTATGGCCATGGAAAATGAATCAAGATCATCCTTGGCTGCCACAATGAGACAAGGCACCTCATAGCCAGTGTCCTCACCATGACCAGCAACTTCTACAAGCAACTTAGTGGCTTTCCTCCAGGAAGACTCGTCAGAGCTAAAAAATAAATATGTGATCATTCAATTGTTTGTAGATCATTAGCATCTACAATATAATGGTATAAAACAATTTTCTGGAAGTCTTCTCATAAGGATAATAAATGCAACAATACGATTTAAATTAAACATAGAAATAGATAACACAAAACTGAACGATACAATGTCTTGAAACTTCGAGACTCCAAGAAATTTTCCCTCATGCAGAGTCAGCTTAGATTTTCCTATTAACTTTTATACTTACAAACACATATAATTACTAATATACCCTTACAATTATTTCCTAACATCTTTCTGCAGCTAACGAGTTGAATTTCCTTCTAACATAAATTTTCTAGCCTTCTAGTCAGCGCTATTAATAGGTTAGCCATATGCGAATATAGTTACAGAAATGAAAGCCATACCTGTCATGGACAAACAGTGCTATATCACAAGCAGCTAAAGACTCTTTGTTGGACAGCAATTTTGCAACTCCATCTTCTGCGATCTCTTTTAAAACAAGAGTTTTTCTCATCCCCTGTCAATTTGAAGACCATATGGCCAGATAAGTCAGCTTCATTAGTAGAAGATACACTTTGCAACAGAAAAAGGATAAAAATATGATATTCATACCAAAAATACATTTACTAGTTCTCAATGATATTCATTGGAAATACAATAAACTGGAAATGAACTAATTTAAAAAACAAGAATATAGTTGACCGAATGTATTGATAAAAGTTTATTTATACAGGTGTTACAACACAGACCTTTCATGTTATAAATAGACAATGAAAAAGATGTACAACTTACTCCTGTGTGATCAACAACATTTACAGCATAGCGCTCTCCATTGGTTGGAGTATAAGAGTCAGAAAAGGGCCTGAATATAAATTATTAGTACCAAAATATTTATAATATAACGATAAATATTAAAAAAATAAAATAATATTCCAACTCAGCTATCAACTACACCTTGTGAGGAAAGAATCCAGTAACGCAGATGTTCCTGCCTTTCTCGGACCAAAAACAAAGCACTGAAGCACATTTCTCTCTGATTGTTGCTTTTTGCGATCCAACCTTCTCCTCCTAGTCACGTGGATAGAAGAAGAAGGATCACCAGAATAACCAATATATATCAAATTCTCCATACTGCAGGATGGGTTTAGAAGAGTCATCATGGCCCACTGCAACAAAAAGTCACAGGTTTTAAAAACATTTCACCAAAAGCGGCACCCCTTAAAGAAATAGAAATATTCAATCGATTGTAAACACGAACGAATTAACCCCCCCACAAAACAAGCCAATCACATAGAGCAGTTGAACAGCAGTAGAGTGATAGAAAAAACAGGAAGATAAGCTATTTCGAGGGCTGAAAAAGAACATTCAGAATATAGCATGCACATCTTTAAACCCCAAGTACAGAAAAGGGGAGTTATGTCACCAGTGATAAGAAACCATCAAGTGAAAGCCCTCCAAATGCATTTATTTCAGCAGAAAATTGGTATGGAGCTTCATTCCAAGGACTGAAGATCAAAAATAAAAGTTTGTCAGCAACAATAAGTTAGAATAAAACAAGATGGTTTGGAATTCCTAGTTTCGATAATTAAAATAAAGATACTTTTACAAGTAATAAATCATAAATTTCACATAGACAATGCTTCAAAAAATAGCATGATCATTTAACAGCCAAGTTACCTTTCAGGTGCCGTAGAAAACAAATCTTCAAGATCACGTGGACGTAAGATACCATCCTGTTGAGGATAACATAAAGTTGTGATCATCTTTATTGCAAAACTGAAACCACTGACTACTTAAGAAGTAAACAGATATCAATATCCAATTTAAAACTTTAATTTCACTACAAAAAGAAGAGAATCAAAGTGCTTGAGTAGTTGCCCAAGGCATACACTGTCACCATCAAAAGACTCAAAAATTCCCCTCAAGAATTCAATTGCTTCATTTGTCAACTCCACGCTCTGCACAGTTAAACAATTGAGCAACTCAAATTTGCATGTCAAGATAAAGTGAAGAGCTATCAAAAACTATAAAATCTGAAGAACCTTCTAATAGAAAACTAAAATAGAAGTATGTGATAGTTATCTACCTCTAGCCAACATATTAACAAAAATATTTCGGAAAGATGGAAATTACTATATATGAACTCATTCAATTTTTCCTAACAATCCATCATCCCCTCCCCTATCCATTCACTTCAATATACTGGGCATAAACTAGAAGTATGTGATTGTTTCGTAAGCATATTACATCAAAAGCTATATACCTGATCAGGGGCACGCTTGCCTGGAGATGGAACCAGCTCATCAGCAAGTTTGATGTCATTGTTGTACCCAAATTTCCTCAAGACAGTCCATGTTGTTTCAAGGCGTCCCTTTTCTATGAATAATGCGTGGAGAAAGAGGAAACCTGTCAACGTAAGCCCACGATCATTGACCCCGTCAGACATTTTTTCTTGCACAACTCTTTTAACCTCCCCTATCTCAGAAGGTTGTAAAGGAGCGTTGAAACATTTCACCTGTTTCAGAATAAACTTGCTTTAGATCTTACATGCCACTTTTATCAAGAATTTCAGGGGAAAAAATTTCTCAATAAGATAATTTAATATTCTGCACAAGGATATTGGGATCATACAAACTTATCATAACCGGTGAAAGAAAACTTTTCATAAAAAATGGAGGACCTGAAAATCATTTAACTCTGAATCATTGAGAGCTCCGTCTCTATCATGATCACAAAGAATAAATATTCGTTTTAATGCTCGCACACATCTTGGTTTTAGAGTCTGCGTTTCTTGATCAAATAGAGGGGCCGTTGGATGAAGCACAGCTTTTTGGGCGTAGTAGAAAACTTCAGGGATCTGCAATATTTCATTCAAATGCAAAATTCTAGACTTTAGACAACAAGTCAAGTAGCACGGAAACAACTAAGAGAACTTGAAGCTAATCTATAATTAATATACTCATTCATTTAATCACTTGCCATGAAATTAATGTTTGAGAATGGCAGTACAAGGCAAACTTGTATTTTTGTTACAGTTTTTGTGACCATCAAATTGCAGCTCTTATATTTTATATCCAGGTAATCAAATTATACTCCGAGGAGTAATAATAAAGCAAAACCAAAATTACTATGAAGTTCCAAGTTGAAAGACAGCATCAAAGCAAAAGACTCGCGGAAAATTCATGTTTGAGTCAATAAATGAAATTAGGAGAAAACACACTATCATGTATATAGAAGGCAGTACACCCTTCTTTGCTTGATTAGGCAATATAAATTTCACATACCTGAATATGTTTGAATGCGGAACATTCAATGCAGGTTTCAATTTCCCTGAACTGTTGCATTATGGGTGTCATAACCTGTTCTAGGCTGACCTGCTGATTCTCATCTCTCATATCCAGCTTACAACCCACCACAATTACTGGGACTTGCACCTGATTATTCAATTTCAAATATCAGTGATTCATAAAATAAAATTAAAAAGTGCATGTTCAAGCAGATGTTATTTTATAGACAAAAAATGATTAACAAATCCCCTAAAGTGAAGTAGTTAAGTTTTTTGAGACATAACTGACCTCTAGTTGACGAAGTTTGGGTAGCCAGAAAGCACTTAATCGATCAAGAGTTTGAGGCTGATCACAAGCATAAGTAAGCACAACTGCATCAGCCCGCTTAAGCTCTTCAGCGACTACCCCACTATCTTCGGTCCTACAAAGGAAAAGACAAAAAAAATAAAGCACAGCTTGCTGACCTTAATAAGAATCAATTACAGTCAAAGTAGTCATCCATTTGCCCAATCCAGACATTGCAAAATTTAGCTTATTCCAAACAAGAAAGAACAAATTTCTACTTCGGCAAGTTGTTCCATGTAAAAGTAACCAAAAAAATCCAAAACATAAAAGGAAATGAAATACTTTAATTCTGCACGAAAACAAGGTCAAATTATCTCAAAGTTTTTTGCCTGTACGAATTTTGATAATTAGGACTTAAATTTGGTCCGCAATATCAAATTATCAAAATGCATACCTCCAAGATCCGTTTCATTCAAGTCCAGAAATAATTCTGTTTTCCTGTATCAAGATTAACAAACAAGTAAAAGAGTATTAAATAAAATACCGTGAAGAAGTGTCAATCAGTGTGATAGGCACTCGTTCTGGATAGAAATCATCAGGAAGCCGCGTAGGTGGCACCAAGGGAGGAACATTCGGGGGGAAATTTTCAGTAGCAGCTGTGACTATCAAGCTAGACTTTCCAGTTCTTCGTTCTCCAGCAACAACAATGCGAACTCCCGTCCGCTCTCCTGGGTTAGCCATTCAAGCTGCAAAAGCAAAATCCAAACGCACAATGATTCAACAATGCATAGTAACGAAAGGTCGATGCAGAAATACCAACAACGAAGTATAAATTATACTGAAAAAGAAAACTTGACATCTCAAAAATATGAAACACTTCAAATCAGCTTCGTAAATCATACGAATTCCTAACTGCCTAGATAATCAATAATCATAACCATTCTGAAAACTAGAGAATGAACTCAAAAAGGTGAAAAACATCACAAATGACAAAGATAACCTAAAATCCGAATCGGAGCAAGCAGATGGTGAAGACTACGGAAGCTGCAAAACAAAACCTAACCTGAAGAAAAACGCTTCAAGCTTGAGGCGTTGGGATACAGTGAAGTTGCGAAGGAAAAAGCAAAAAAAAAAAAAACAAATTCTATTATTCTCTCAGAAACTTCCGAGGAAGGATCAAACAATCATAATTTTCTCCACAGAATCTCGTTTCTCAGAGCAGGATGACCTCGAGAAGTAGAGTGATTACTTATATCAACAGTGGCCCACAGCCAAGAAACCTAGCTCGCGAATGTGGCGTCGATGATGGCGACTGTGGAAGATGGAGGAAGAGAGGGAGACGAATATTTGGTAGTTTATCGCCGTCTTTCTATTTAGGAATATTTCAATCGCAATTCACACCCGGTTTAGTCGAGCCAAATAAGTCGAACCCATGGTTTTCCCCAGGCCGGAACTACGCTTTTAGTTTGGTTAGGTTTAGTTTTGGCCGCCAAAGGAACAAATTTTGGTTCAAAATCTCTCAAAATTAAGGGTGGACATGGTCGGCCAGCCCAATTTTTAAGACTAGAATTAGGGATAGGCAAATCGGACTGTCAATTTTAATCTGGTTTTAGTTCTTATTTTTAAAAAATTATAATTTATGAGCTAGTGCCGGTCTTTATGAGTAAAAAATCATGAAATCAGAATTGAAACCGTGGGTCTATAAAATTATAAATCAAGTAAAATTTGACTTAAATCTAATATAAATCTTAAAATCAGTTATTAACTTGCCTAATTACTTAAAATATGGCTCAAATATAATAAAAAATAAATATTACTGTTATATTTTAATTTTTTTAAATAGAAAATAAAACCGGATTACAACTAAAATGGAACCGAAATTGATTGTTTCGGTGTCAGTTCTAAAAATCCAGAACCATGAGTTCTGGTTCCGATTCTATTTCGCTATAAAATCAAGCTGAACCCCATATGCGCACCCTCTAACTAGAACTGAATATGAATAGGACCAGACCAAAAATTCGATTTTGATTTTATTGTGATTCTTCCCATTAAATTAAGCAAATTCAAAAGTGATAGAATTAATAATATCTAAATCAATTTAAATTCAACAAAAATTAAAATTAATATAAAAGTATGTAAAATATCAAGCCAAAAAATAAATTAAAATGATCATCATAATAAGTAGATTATAATAATTACTAACTATAATTAAAAAATAAAATACATATTTATCGAGATCATCTACTAAATCATTAATTATTAATTTTAATTAGAATAAAATATACAACGATTTTGTTTGGTTCCACCTCCTTCAAACCTGAACCATAATTCACGATTCCAAACCTTTTGAAGTAGACTTGCAAAAGTGAAGCTACTATTCGACTACAATTTTTTATAAATATTTTTATTATATTTTGGTTGAATTTTTGTATCTTTGAGTTTAGTTTAGTGTTAGATTCAGGTTTCGATAGGATTTTATGCAGCTTTGATTATAACTTCAACTAGTTTTGGGTCGATTAAAATTTTACATCGATAAGGTTTTTATGCAGAAGTTGTTCTATTGTACAAGTTAGAATCGTTGTCGTGATTAATTCATCTAAACTAAATACGACCCCAAACTTAATAATGATTTTAATTTGAATTCACATCGATTTTTCTTTAAAATTAAAAACCGAATCGATTCAATTCTATCAAAATAGTTGATTTGGGTATATTTAGTTGGTGAATTCCATGTGACCGACACCCCTAACAAAATTGATCGTATAATTCATCTAAACTAAATAGGACCCCAAATTAACGAATGATTTTAATTTGAATTCACATCGATTTTCTTTAAAATTAAAAACCGAATCGATTCAATTCTATCAAAATAGTTGATTTGGGTATATTTAGTAGGTGAATTCCATGTGTCCAACACTCCTAACAAGATTGATCGTATAATTCATCTAAACTAAATATGAACCCAAATTTAAGAATGATTTTAATTTGAATTCGCATCGATTTTCTTTAAAATTAAAAACCGGAACGATTCAATTCTGTCAAAATAGTTGATTTGGGTCTATTTGGTGGGTGAATTCCACGTGACCGACACTACAAACAAAATTGCATGTTTATATTTTGTGACGGCCCATGTTTCAACGGCAAGAACTAGAAGACGTCTGCGTCAGCAAAGGTGACGGCCATTCCCAACGTGTTTCGAATCCCAAGAGAGACCCATCTTTCTCAATTTGGGCTCCTTTCCGAACACGCCTCTTCGGATTTCTCTACCGCCGTATACGGCTTCGATCACGGCCATTGCAACCTGAACTTTCTTCGCGATTTCACGGAGACGAAGAGATTATGGGCGTTGATCTTGAATCTCTCTCCGAGGCGACTTCCGGAGCTATTGGGTCGCTTGTGAGCAATACTATCTTGTACCCTCTCGACACCTGCAAAACCAAATATCAAGCTGAGGTTCGCTCCCATGGTCGGCCCAAGTACAGGTCTCTCAATCTAAGCCTTTTCATCTTCTTTAGAAGTTCGCTTTTTCATGTGATCGCATTCCGTAAATATTTCTATAATTGCATGATTGGGAAATAGCAATTTGTCGTTTGATCTTCTCGATTTTCTCTTTCTTTACCTGTTTTCTGTTTCTGCCTCTGCTTTATCAGAGCACCAGATGATTGAAAAAGTTCTAGATAGCTTGGTTATTTCTTGGGATTTTGCTGGTATTGTTTCTATTGTGTTTCTTTCGCTCAATCTATCGTCGCGTGCAGTTGGGCTTAAATTCCTTTTTCTATTTTTCTCAGTGCCTGTGCATGTGCCCAAATCATAACCCCATGGACCATCCTCAAACTATGAACTTCGTTTGAAGTCGTGATTGAGTTTAAGGGGTCGGCATGTTTGCAAGATAAATTGGAAAAAGAAAACTATGATTATTATTAGTGGTAAATTTTGTAAGAAAATAGCTGATGAAATTCTTATCTGTGGATATGATCCATCTGTAACTGATAAGAAACTGAAATTTGCATTATCGACCCGACATGACTTTTCTTGTTCTGGCTTATGTAGGAACCTCGTAGATGTGTTGCAGGAAGCAATAAAAACCAATCAAGTTGTCTCTCTATACCAAGGACTAGGCTCGAAGAATTTGCAGTCTTTCATTGCTCAATTTGTTTATTTCTACGGATATAGCTATTTCAAAAGACTATATCTTGAAAAAAGTGGTGCCAAATCAATTGGAACAAAAGCAAACTTGATAATTGCTGCTGCAGCTGGAGCATGCACTGCATTTATAACTCAGGTAACTCAGATAATTCCTTTGACTTTGTATATACTTTGATTTACAAAAATAGAAGAAGATAAAAGAAAATAGATATAATCATTTCCTTGAAAATCCCATTATTACCTTTTTTGGTTTTTTAGCATTCTAGAGATTTGCAGTGAGTTCTATGGAGTTCTATTGATCTTTTTTTGTTTACCAATGTGTAGCCATTGGATACAGCTTCCTCGAGGATGCAGACCAGTGCGTTCGGAAAATCCAAAGGGCTTTGGAAGACTTTGACGGAGGGTAATTTAATTGACTCATATGATGGTCTTGGCATATCTCTTTTGCTGACTTCAAATCCCGCAATTCAGGTACTAATTTATTATCTTGTCAATGTCGAATATGTTGACCATTGGATCCCGAACCCCAATTTATCGAAAAATTCCAGCAAATATGCTAAAGACTTGGAAAATACCAAAGAAAAATGACAAGTTGCTCATCCAAAAAGTTGTTCTTCTCTTCTTCGTGTTATATATATTTCATCTTTTTCATCCACAAACATTTCAGTCCCTCTCGCATAACATACTTGCTGCTTTCACAAGAGTATTATTTTCTAAATGAGTCATTCTATGTTTAATTTCTCAGTATATCTTCTAATTGTACATGTCGAGATATGATTGGTCTAGTTAAAGTACATTTAATATATAACAATTAAAATAAAAATATTTATTGCACCAATCTTACTCCAACACGGTAGTGTGTACGGTAAGAAGGTTGGCCAAGAATTATCCTTAGTAAATTATTTGTTTCGTTCTCTTCTTGACAATATTCTTCACATGCTAAATTTTGCCTTTACGTTTGTGATTTCAGATTTTTCGAATGCAATGTGGCTTACCCTTATGTTATTTATTGTAGTACACAGTATTTGATCAGCTGAAACAAAGACTCTTGCAACGGAAAGGAATCGAGTATGGTTCATCTCCGCAGACCCTTTCTGCTTTCTCTGCATTCATGTTGGGAGCGATTTCAAAAAGTATTGCCACCTGTCTCACATATCCTGCTATCAGGTTCTCAACTTTTGTTCCTTATTTATATGATCTACTATGTTTCGATGTTGCAACTTGCCATGGACGTAAGAAAAAACTAAGAGGAAAAGATGGGCATTTTAAAGAATGGTGATTTCATAGATTCTGTTTTTCCAAATTTCCCTTCTTTCTGGATATGAAAATAGAAAGACTCATCTAGGACTTTGTTGGCTGTGAACAGTAGGCATGGGAAAACCAACCCATCCCAGCGATTGGGTCGGTTAATTTTTGTAATGTTTGAGGTAAATTCGATTATTAATAAATGAATTTTGGCTGGATTCGTTGACTAACAAAAAAAATCGGTTCAACTTGATAATTAATATTAAATTAAAACATAAAAATAAAATATGGGATAAAAATAATTTTTATTTATTTTTCAATGTTTTTTATTAAATATAGAGAAAATTATTTTTTTTAAAATTAAAAATAATAAAAATTTGAATTAAAATGCATAATCTTTTAATTAAAATATTATTACTTAAAACAAATTGAAAAAACTACAAATTATCCAAACCAGACCAAAATCTTTAGGTCGGGTAGGGAAATCGATTTCGAGTTTTGAGTCGGTTTTTTATTCCAACTAAACCAAAAACCAATTAGCGCTGCTTCAGTTGGTAAACAATCAGACTCAAATCGGCCAATGTCTCTCCCTAGTGAACAGAAACTAAGAAGAAATGAAGGAATCTTGAAGAACAGAAATTTAATAGATTTTATCTTTCCAAACCTTCTTGAATCCAATGTACTTCTTGGTTTACAAAATGAAGAAACTTATTTGAACACAGGTGCAAAGTGATGATCCAAGCTGCCGACACCGAGGACGAAAAAACCAAGAAAACGAAGAAAAAATTGCGCAAAACCATGGGGAGCGTTCTGCGTTCTATATGGCGAAAAGAAGGGGCGAGGGGCTTTTTCAAGGGACTGCATGCTCAGGTATTGAAGACAGTTCTGAGCTCAGCTCTGCTTCTAATGATCAAGGAAAAGATCAGTGCTTTTACTTGGGTCATTGTTCTTGCAATTAGAAGGTATCTTCTCCTATCCACACAGGGTACATTGAAAAACAGTTGAGATTCTACTCATGTTTATTCCTTTTAAATAAAAATAAGAATGGTCATGATAAGGATCTTAGCAGATAGTTTATGTTTTGAGAATAAAGATATAGATTATATATGATATGAAGTTTGATGTTTCTTTGTCTTGAATAAGAAATCTGGGCATCCCTTGGGGTTCTTGAATTTCGATGATGTCGTATTTCCTCGGGAAACTTCTCGAAATGCTGCAAATTGTTCGTTCTGTTAATGCCGGAAACGGATGGATTCTTTCGATGGCGTCAGCATTTGATCGAGTAGGAAAGTTTATTTTTTGGACGTCATTTAGGTTGAGGGTAGTTTCCTTACGGGCACACTTTTTAAGAATTGTATATTGAATCACGTGACGTATTTCGATCGTACTCATACGTATAATAATACGTTTAATTAGTGAAATGAGTAATCGGAAGTAGTAGAGGACACGTGGTATCGGTACGTGGCTAAAAATTAACCTTCTTAGGACTTAGGAGTCCTAAGTCCTAATGGTTTCTTCCAATGGTTTCTCAATTAATCTTCCAATGGTTTCTCCTTTGTAGTCATCAATCTGCCGAAAATTTATAATTTTTTTTTGCAATTTTCAATCTCCATTGATAAAGTGGCATGTCAAAATCTTGTAGTTTATATTCTGGGCCGAAGTCCAAGTATCTGTAGTCAAGCAAACTCTCTGATTGTTTCTAATAAAAATATTCTTTCAACTGATTTTTTTTCTTCTTATAAATGCCCTCGATATCCCTTGACAATGATCTGAGCGAAGGCAAAACCAACTCAGGCCGGAGATATGTGCACCACTTTCTGAATCCTTCTTTTTCAACCATTCTCATTGGTAGTTCATCAATTATGATCATGCTGCCAAGTACCTCACGCGCTTCTGCCTACGTGAAAGACGATACAGAAGACGAGCTTGCTTCCCCTTTCAGCGTAGTAAAAGGCAACTTCTTCTGTAAATGATCTGCGGCCAACCAATACTTGTTGCAACTCTTCAAAAGTTTTGTCATATTTGAACTTCTCGCCTTCTTCGTATGACAGGCATACTTTTTGCCACAATGGTTGCAGCTAGCTCTCGGATCTTCCGAATCACATCCATCAACCAACGTGAAATGATCCCAACATGCCGCCCTTAACGCTCTTTTTCTTGGATTAGTAGCAGGCTGAGTAGGATTCGTAGTTGTAACAGGAGTTGTAGATGTTGATTGTATTGTTGTGTCGATAGTTGCAGAAGCTGTACTTTCCATTCTGCAAAAAAAAATCCAAACCAAATTTCAAATTGTGAAATAACTTAATCCAAAAGCAATTCTAGAATACTTGACATTTTGACTAAACATAAAGTCTCGGGTTTCTTACTATATAATTATATTTCACATATTCACAAGGTACAAAATTACAAATCATGATTTACATTTTACAATTTTACACTCACTGGATCCGACCCAATCGGCAACAATCCGATCGGATTTGCATAAATGCCTATGGCCCTGCCAATCCAATCGGATTTGGATAAATAACTTGCCAATCCGATCGGATTTGCAGGACGCCCACCCCTTGCAGTTTGCACTGCAGTTTGCACTAAACCAATCTGAAAGGGCTACATGCTTAAATTGCTAAATCTATCGTTCATACTCACAAGTCACAATTCACAAATCTGAATCATCAAAATGTAAAGACTATCAAGTATCAACTATTTATCGTTTTCAAGTTCGTCATACCTTATGAATCACAAAGCTCGGGTTGGAGTTCGTAATCGTCGGGTTCGTCGTGGGGTTCGGACTTCGGCGTCGATCGTCGGGGACTCGGGATTTCAGAATGCCGAAGGGTTATGATTTACGAATTTGGGGATTTCGATTTTGAAATTATAAAGTGTAGCCAATCCGAATGTCGGATTGGATCGGATCACATTGAATCTGATAACGATCTGATCCGATAAGCAATCCGAGTGTCGGATCGAAAATAGCATATGCCAACCGAATACTCTTGCCCGATCCGATCCGATCCAATCCGATCGGATTGTCGGATTGGGTCGGATCCGCCCACCCCTACTTAGGACGGTGGAGTAGAAGGGCTGTCAAAACCGAATTATGAACACTGTTTGGATCAAAAGTATTAGTTTTTGTCTATTTTCTCTTAATTTTTAAAAGTCATTAAAATAATTTAGATCGTTGATAAAAAAAATGACTTCAAATTCAATAAAATCTGATTTAAAATATAATAAAAATCGATATAAATTTAAAAATTGTTTTTAAATTTGATTCAATTGCCTAAAACACAATCAGGTTCAAGCGAGAATCTTCTGAGCGTCACCGTCCGATTCCTTAAAACGTGTCGGAAGAACATGATTCATTCGAAACGAAGATGCAGGTGTCATTTTACCTGAATTTCTCGATAAATTTACTCGGAATTTCAGTAGATTTCATCAACTTTTACGCTTTCATGGTGTCTCTCTTCTCTTCGTCTACCTCCGCAGTATTTATTTCCAGAGCTTTTTCTTCCTCCCGGCGTAGTACCCTTCTGAGTATTTGCAGAAAAAGTCAGTTTCCAGCGACATTTTCCGTCCAGAAGAGGTGTAATTTGGTAAAAGTGTTTTCGAGAATGGCCTCCGATCAGGGTAAAAAGTTTCCTTCGCAGAAGCAAGAATCTCAACCTGGTAAAGAGCATGTTATGCATCCAAGCCCTCAGTTCAGCAACGCCGATTACCGGCCGTCTAATAAACTTCAGGCCATCTCTCTCTCTCTCTCTCTTTATATATATATGTGTGTGGATGCGAGTAAATGATGAGGAATCTCTTTCTACTCGCAGGGAATGGTGGCTATGGTGACCGGCGGCGACTCCGGGATCGGGCGGGCGGTGTGCCACCTCTTCGCGCAGGAGGGTGCGACGGTGGCTTTCACGTACGTGAAATCGCAGGAAGAGAGAGACGCGAAAGAGACGATCGAGATGATAAAAAAGGCGAAAACTTCCGACTCGAAAGAGCCGATCGCCGTCGCCGCCGACTTGGGCTACGACGCGAACTGCCGAAAGGCGGTGGCGGAGGTGGTCAAAGCCTTCGGCCGTATCGATATTCTAATCAACAACGCCGCGGAGCAGCACAAGGCCGGATCGGTGGAGGAAATCGACGAGGAGAGGCTAGAGAGAGTTTTCAGAACAAACACTTTCTCCTACTTTTTCACCGTCAGGTAATAATCACAACCCACTTCCGAGCTTCATTGATGAATATTAAGAAAACTAAGCTCCCTTCAATGGCGGAAAACCAGGCATGCACTGAAGCACATGAAAGAAGGGAGCTCCATAATCAACACAACCTCAGTAAACGCGTACAAAGGGAACCCAAAGCTTTTAGACTACACAGCGACGAAGGGCGCCATAGTAGGGTTCACGAGAGGGCTAGCGCTAGAGCTGGTGAGCAGAGGAATACGGGTGAACGGCGTCGCGCCGGGGCCGTTATGGACGCCATTGATCCCGGCGTCGTTTGACGAAGAAGTTGTTTCTCGGTTCGGTTCCCAGGTGCCGATGAACCGAGCCGGTCAGCCATTTGAGGTGGCTCCTTGCTTCGTCTTTCTCGCCTGCAATGCTTGTTCTTCTTACATCACTGGCCAAGTCCTCCACCCCAACGGTAACTATATATTATAATTTTTAAATATAACTATACCTAGTTACAAATTCGTGACACATATCTTCGTGAAAATAAAGAATATAATGTTTGGTTAAATTGGCAGGTGGGACGATCGTGAATGCATGATGGACGACAGGATCTCGATGTGCAGGTCTTAGGATCCTCGTATAATACATGAAAACATGTTACGTTTCCAGTGTAGTGTTTTGTTGTCACAACTTTTATGTCATATGTAATATAGATAATATATAGTTTGATTAATAGTGAAATTAAAATAGATAAATTGCCTTTAATTATTATACAAGCGCCTTGCCCTTAAAGTTGAATTTTTTTTTTAAAAGAATTCTAAACAATTTTTATTTTTACATATAATTATATTTTTTTATTAAAAATATATATTATTCAAAGAATTTCATAATTAATATTTTTAAATTTTATTCTTATTTGCAAACTTTGATATTTACACAGATCATAGTATAAATCTATGTTTATCCTTAATGCATTAAAATCTTTTTAAGTAATTATTCTTAGTAACACAGCTGTGTTTTTAAATTTACCAAAAAAGTGCAAATCCATGGACAAAGAACCTCAGAAAACAATCAATGTTTTTAAGCAGCTGAATCACAATGCAAGACTCCAGATTTTGGAACACAAAATGTTGAGTTGGGTTACAGAGACGAACATCTGATAGTACTAAAATCGGAAAATCACGACGAAGCTTCGAAAGAAAACTCAGCCCCCTTCCCTCCGAGCCCCGCGATCAAGCACTGAAATCCGCAAGATTCTAGCTCGGCAATCACTTTATCGACCACGGTTGCTAATAGCACTGATTCGTGCTGTCAAGGGAAGAACATTTCAAAAGAGCAAATTTCTCAGGAGATCATATCATGTATTTGTATAATGCATTAGAAGAACATGAAATCATTCGAACAACATCGCGAAAAATGTTCGAAAATTCAATCCAGAAAACAAGAATTTGTTTTTCAAAAACTTGGTTTTACTCTTCCCATTTTCAACAACAAAAGTTTCTTCGAACTTTTCAAACCATGTTCCTGTTCTCAAACCATAAGAGCAGACCAGTTTTCGTCAATAGCACTTTGAAAATAGTCTAGCAAAGCTCAAAAAGGCATAAAAGAACGATGTTTTATCGATCACATCATCGAAAACAACACACTCTTTTGGCATATCTTAAAGCTAGATTTACTTTTTTAGCATATACTCTTAACTTATTTTCTATGGTGTCAACTGTTGAGTATTGATTTATGTGATTAAAGTATTTTTAATATATTATAATTAAAATAATTATTTATCATATTTATTGTACCCATCTAAATTCGACACGCTATAAGATAACTTAAAAGAATATGCTAAAAAAGTAACTTTAACATTGACCTATCTTCACATTGTTTCCAAAAAAAACATAATATTTACCACTTTCTGTTTAGAAAAACTATTTTGAAAACGATTTTCGGAAACAGTTAAATGTTTTTTCAGTTTTCTAACCAGAATCCAACCAAGATCTCATAATGCAGAGAGACAATTGAAAAACAAGAAATCAAAAGAATGTAAACAAGAAGGATACAGCTAGGCAACAATGTAAGAACACAGCCTCCACCACCAGCTCCAGTTAATTTCGAAGAAAGACTGTATTTCAAGGTCGTTCGAAGAACAGTTTCGATTGAAGAATGGCTAACTCCCATACACTGAAGCAAACCTTGATTCATCTCCATTAATTCAGCTATTTTATCTTCCTTCTGAGATATTGAAGTGTCATCACAACTATCTGACAGAATGATGGAAGAGAATTCTTGACTCACTGAGTCAATGGCTTCGAAAACTGATCTCATTGCATGGGGATGCCTTGCAGCACGCTCTGAAACTCCGGCTACTAATGCCTTTGTGTTTCGACTGACTTTTGTGTTGGTAATAAGCATTTTAAGAGAAATTTTGGGCTTTATGCATGTTAAACTTCCCGACTTGAACTTAATCATATTCCCTGTTGAAAAAAAAACTTTTTAGAAAGAAATTTTTGTAGTGTCTACAAAAAATCAAATCAAAACCACCCACAAAGTTTAGATATGTTATTTCAAGAGTAAAAATATACTAGATATTAGTTTATGAGAGCATAAATCTACTTTGGAAACAATAAATGGGACAGTTCAATAGATCCTTTAAAACTTGTGCTTTATTTTTCCTAAAATAAAAAATTAGTTTCCTAATATCCTTTCACGTGTTTTTAGAAAATAGCGCTTTTTATTGAAAACAGATTTCGAAAATGCTTTAACCCTTGTTTTTTCTGTCAAAGGAAAGCAAAATGATGTACAAAAATTAATCGAAACATTCATTTACTGTCGCAAAACAGCGCTAAGAGGAAAATGTTTTAATCTTGAAATAGAAATATAAGATAAAAAAATTATAATTCGTTAAGCAACGTAGATCAAAAGGAGTACATACCATAGGTGCTTACTGTGTTGTCAATTCCAGATGGCTTGCCATGAATGATCTTTTCGCCTTCGAAAGCCCATTTATTCAACAAATCCCGATCATTTTCTGCAAATTCCAACCACCCTTTTTGACTCAAGTTCAAACTTGCTGAATTCGACGAAACAAGGAGAGCAGTCGAAAGGGCGACACAAATTGCAGCAGATGATCCCAATCCCGACCCAAGAGGAAGATCAGAAGAGACGATCACTTTCGCTGGCTTAAATCTGTAAAATGAACAAATAAATAAGCACATCAATTTATCAAAGTTCTATAACATAAACTAAAATAAACAGAGAAGACAGAGGAATAATTTGTAAACTTCATACCCTCGGATGGAGGAGTACAAAAAGAGAAAGGCAGCCACACCAGAAGCTAGTACTATTTTAGCTTTGGGAATATCACCTTCTCTGATTAGAGATTCAATCGATTTCATCTGATCCAAGGAGCAAGAAATTGGAGTTGAAGAGATGGAGCTTGGATATTCATGGAGAGCTTCTTCAATTTTACCGATCGGCCATGAAAACTCAAGTCCCACATCCTTCAGTAAGAGTCTAAGAGTATCATCTTTGTCATCTATCAAAAAATGTATATAAGCAAACAAAGAGAGATTTGAAAAAACCCTCTATTTATTCATACTTTTCATTTTTTGTTATGAGCAAGATGATGAGCTTGAAGAAAATTATAAAATCATGTAGCTCTTAAGAAGCTCATATTGAAGACAAAATCAATCTTATGCATCACCAAAAACTGTGAAATGATAATTTAGCCGGTAGCCCTGAATCGGTGCCCACTACTCCTAATCTGAGAAAACATAATCAATGCTGTCGTATAACTCTAAAATAAAGAATATGGAATCATCTTTGAAAAACAAATACAGAACTTCAAATGCAGTAAATTCAAACACTGGTTGCTGTAGAAATGCATAGCTCGATTAAAACTGTGTTCTTCAAGTCAGCCTCTAAGAAAGCTTACAGTGATTTATGAAGGAATTCGAACAAGAGAACGCATCAGAGAACACACTTATGGATCACTAATTGAACCAGAATTTCTAGTTTTACGAGACTCAACGACCACTTGAAATTAAAAACAGATTAACTGGATAAATTGGGGGAAATAAGACATTAGCAATATAATTGATCAATATTTCAACGAACTCCAAATCACCCATGTTCAATATTGTAAATCTAAGCACAACAAGCCACATTGAAAAATTGACAGAGAGATAGAGAGAGAGAGAGAGAGAGAACTTGGAAATCGAAGGGTAACGCGAGTGTAGAGGTTGATGGAAGCAGCTACAGCCGTAGATCCATGGACGACGGCGTGCTCGCCGGAGAGAATAATTTTCCCGGGAGCTCTGGCTTTCACTTCCATTTTTAGCAAGAATTCTCAAAGGCAATCCAAAAATTTCGATTGATCTTCAACCCAGTTGAAGATCGATTCCTTCAGCCTTTGATCTTTGTACCCAAAAGAGCTCCGACCGAGCAAATGCAATCATGAATCAAAAACTTATCTCCGATCAACTATTTTAATAGCGGAACAATACCTTTCACTGATCAATCTTTTTTTGGGTGGGTGGGTGCACAGAAAGTCCCCCACTCCTGGTCTTCACGTGTGACAATTTCGTCAGAAAAATTTTAATTAAATGTTTTATTAGATCTATTCCCACTAGAGGCACAAACATTTAATCTTATATTCAAAAATCAAAATCTATTAGCTCAGGATTTCACAGCTCAACCCGACAATTTATAAAGAAATTAAATCACAGTGACTCGGGATTCAAAAATAAAAAGTCTTTACTTGATATCAACTGGTCGAATATAAGGGGCCTTAAATCAAAATTAAAATTTAATATTTTAAAATTTTAAAATGATTTCATATATAAATAAATATATATATTTTTATTATATTTAAATTAAATTTTGAACCATCAAATTTAATTTAAAATTAAAATTAAGTCATGAATCATAATTTTTTTAAAATCGAGGCTGAAAGCTACCAAACCAACAGTTCCGTTAGCTTAATTTTTATCAATCAACATTAAATACATATCCCTTTTTTAATTAATTATTTCAATTTATTATGAAAAAAAATCTATTTATTCTCCCCAAATTAAAAAATAAAATAAAATAAAATCAGTCTCACTCTAAAATCTTCACGTGAATCATGTTCCTCTTTGTCATTTTCTCCTCAATTTACTTCCACTTTCTCCCAAGAGGTGTTCTCATTGCAAGCACAAAAACATGTTCAATCAGAGTCCTCATCAAACATATACAAAAAAGGAATTCTCGTGCAGGTTCACTTCAGTGGTCGAAGGATGGTAGATCTGGTAACAATTGCCTGAGTTCGAATCATGCGTTGTCCTAGTGTGAGAGTTGTTACCTCCAATGTTGGGGCAATAGGAAAATGTCTCCCATCTCTGAACTGCTGAATCACCGTAACTTATTCCCTCACAAACTTTCGGGCCGGAGTGTGGAGCCTGGGGCGAGGGATTTCGCTGGTATCAAGAAAGGAATTACAGGCTTCTCGACAGCGCCTTTCTCGGCCACCTCGCTGGCCGTTTCCGGTCGGCTCTGGGCCGGCCTTTGCATATAAACTTCATCGTAGGCTTCGATATTCAATCCCGAAGCTAGAAATGATTCCATTTCTTTCACAAATCTTTCACTTCTTCCTCCTAAAAATGGATTGGCTCCTTCAATGACTAGAGCCTCGAACTCTTCTCGCTTCGTTTCGGGTGGTGCTTTAAGATCGATCTTCTCCTTGCTGCAAAAACTATCGACCGTTCATGCGGGTAACCACTTTAAAATTTGAATCCATTAAAATAACTTCAAACTATTAACATAGAGAAGAGGGTAAAAAATCATCGAAATTAAAGCCATAAGTTCGGTTCCTTGATAATACAGACTTTACTTATAACTCTAGTATCAGACAAACAATGCAAATGTTGATTCGTTCATCAAAACTATCATCTCTACATCTCACTCTCCATGTTCATAATAAACTTGGCATGTATATCAATAATTTGCTATTTTCCAAACCACCTTCTTTGACTAGCATTTCAAATTTCCTCAAAAATAGTGATATTCTCTTACAACTAAACAACCCCATAATGAGGATAATTCAATTACCTGTTTAAAGATGAACTTATCACTCCGAGTAAATTATGCGTGACTATATTCACATCAATCTTCAGACTCCTGCAAATAAATGAGACGGAGTCTGAAGTTTCAAATTTGAGAAATGGAAATGAGAAGAATGATAAATCAACTTCCATGAATAAATCTCTCTTTTTCCATGAAAAAGAGTGAAAAATCAATCTCTTTTCAGCATAATGTGAAAATGATTATCAACAGGTAGAATAAATTTGTAAACCCATGAACTAACGTAATCTGCATTAAAGTGAGAGATGAAAGGAGAAATTAAAACATTATAGCACATTTTACAAAATTAGAATTAGCTAAGGCTAGATAAAAAAACCAAGAAAGAAAAGTAATTATATCGACCTGCAAAAGGGCTTGAAGTTCTCTTTTCAACCAGCAATCGAGCCATTGACTCGGTATCAAGTATTTCTGCAATTTCCAATACTTCGATACGTTGAATGTTTCATCTACAAACCCAAATTCCACAATAAATAAATCTATGAGCATAACACATTCACTAACGGGATAAAAAGAGTAGCTCACCTTGCTCTTTATAATAGCATTGCAATCTAAATTCATGTTCTTCTGATAATAGAAAAATGAGAAACCATCAGCAAAAGTAGCAATTAATAAAGCAGGAAAATCAGCTTTTGAAATTAAATAAAGTGCATATCAGAGTTGGTGTACCTATCCTCGAAATTCTGACTGAAATAATATCTTTGGAAGGTATTTCCGTCCCATTTATGTATGATGGAAGTACTTACAGTCTGGCAATGGAAAAGAAGTTGATTAAGCATCCTCATTCGAGATAAAGAGTAAGAAGGACGATATACGGATCTTTGCAATAACTCTCTCATCCTTCCTAACATGTATAACCGATAAATACCATATGAGGCTGTTGAATTTCTGTCTTAGCTTGTTGGATCTTAGCTTTACGAGAGTAAAATTCACCCCACTAATAATTTATTTATGATCCAAGATGAACGTTAAAAAATGACGATCAATGAATCGAACCTTGCATAGAGGACACTTAATTGGAGAAGCTGGGACGGGGAGCTTTCGGGATACTACTTTGGCCCACTGGAGAATGCACTTGTAACAAAATTTATCGGCAAATCAAGAACAGAATTCTCCATCGCCTAAGAAATTAAAACAGATTCATCGAATTTACAGAGCAATACAATCAGAGGAAAATGTTAAACAGCATAAAACGAAGCGCATCTAATCTGTTTATCATGGAAGAAATCAAAACAACAGAACACATTTCAGGCGCGCTAAGTCTCGTTTTTAGTAATTTAATCCACGAAAACTTTCGAACAAGAACAGGTCGATTTCGAACACATAAACCATAGAAAACAAGAAGAATATAATCTTCTCGTTTATGCCTCCTGAAAAATCACACGAATCAAATCAAATGATTGGGATTTCGACGAAACCCCATAAGATTGAACTGATTAAAAAGCCTTCAAACTTATTGGAGAAGAGAGAGATGTACGGAAACAAGAGTCGCGGTAAGAAGGTTGAAGTATGGATGCTTGGCAGATTGGACGTGAGTTCGGAATCCGGTCCGGGTCGGAGGAGCAGCACTTTTCTACCGCCATTTCCGACGAGACATCCTTCTTCTCCCTCGGATGGGTTCAGTTCAGCCCATTTTTTCTAACCAATCCGTGTCATGATCATGGTAACATGAACGACTAATTGATAATCAAAATTCAAGACATTCATTAATTAATTACGACCGTAATAAACATTAATGCCATCACATTATTTGTTTCAAAGCTGGCATCCAACATAACATAAAATAAAAATAGCCATTTTGAGATAATCTAGTTTCATTACCTAAGCTAAATAACGTTGATCTATCCATTACAAAAAACAAACTATGTTACCGAACATAACCAACGGCTAATTCTACTACATTATATTGCACCCATCGGCATTCTCGTCGCTAAAGTAATGGGCGTAAGACTCCGACGGCCTCCTCGGAGGAGATGCCGGAGGATGCCGGTAATCGTGATATGTTGCCGGAAAAGATTGATAATAGGCCGCCGGAGGAAAAACATCGGCCCTCTGTTGGTTGACCATCATAGGCATATGTTGTTGACCATAAGGATAAGGATCAACGGCTCTGCTCATCATCCCTTGATAATATCCACCGTTCAGATTGACTTGATCTGGTAGACCTTGCACCACTGGAATATTTCTCACCTGTCTCTTCATCTCTTCGCCGTCACCCATCTGACCCTTGTTCCAGTTTTTGCCTCCGGCGCTACTCCACCGGTCGCCAGCGGTGTTACCGGCGCTGGATTCTTTCAAATCTAGTCCATGGAAGTCAGTTTCCAGCTTGTCAAGCTCGAAGCATTCTTCATTTTTAGCCATAACTTTTTTGGCCGACTTTCCGGTTAGTTTTTCTCCTCCGCTTCCACCGCCATTGTTGCTGCTTTTCTTGGAAAAATGTTCAAACCCTTCTTTTCTTCCATTTTTAACGATACCCAGAATCTTCTTCAGACCAAATAACCCTCCATTTTTGCTTCTTTTCCTGCTTTCCAAATCAATCGATTCAGACCCTTTCTGTTTCAGGCCTTTTCCTTTCATGTTCATCTTCTTGTTTCGCAATTTGTGGCCGTCGCTACCTTCGTCGGAGCAAATTACTTCAATGTCCTCTTCAGTGAAATCAACTTTCTTGACGGTTTTCTTCTCCGTCGACGGCGAAATCAGAACCTTGGCACCTTTCATTGTCTGATGGGCTTGTACTTGTCCTCCATTCTCGTCGCCATTTTGCTGCTTATTGCCTTGCCCCACTTTACCATTTCCAATCTTAATTTTCTCGAACTGGGTAGGGTTCTTAATCCGGTTCGAACCGCTCTGAAGCTCAATTATCTCTGCATGCTTTCCTGATTTTTCAAGCTTTCTTTTTAGATTTTCTGGCTCAAAAGTCCCTGTTACCTTCACTCTTCCTTCTTCTTCATCTATAATCACAGTTTGCACACCTGCACAGTTCAAACAAACATAAAAATCAAACGGGTTTAAACAAATTGGCTGAGATTAGTACAAAATAAAAATGTGAACTTTAGAACAGAAACTGAGAAAAAAAAACTGACCATCAACTTTCTTCAACAGCTGTTTTACTTTCCTCTTGCATCCCTCGCAGAAACAGTGAATATTCAAAACACAAGTCTGAAAAGTAAGAGAAGCCAAAATTAGAGATAAACATAAAGGTTTAAATAAACTAACCCATCACCAAAAGAGCCGGTAAAGGTGAAGTAAATAAAAAAAACCCTAAAATGGAAACCAAAAACAAAAAACAACAAGAGCATGACGGCAAACTAGACCGGAATCTGCAAAAAAGGATAGCAATATTTTCTCACTCTTTGAGAGATCTAGGTAAAAGGGCTTCTCATGTTGAATCTAAACTCCAAAAATAAGAAAGAAGAGAGAGAGAGAGAGAGAGGCTATACCTTCATCTTAAAATTTTCTTCTTTGTTCATTGCAGGTGGGGTTTTAACTTCAAGCTTCAGAAAGAATCGCGCTTCAGAATAAAGAGGAGAGAGCGAGAGAGAGAGAGATAGAGAGCTGAGTTTGAAGATTAATGGCGGTGCAGGAGTTGGTCTAGTATTTGAATAAAAGAAGAATGTAAGAGCCGCAGAGGGATTCTCTTCTTAAGAGAGAGAAAGAGGAGAGAGAGAGAGAGAGAGAGAGAAGCGGTCGGAGGGCAGGCNGATAAGAGAGATGAGTTTGAAGATTAATGGCGGTGCAGGAGTTGGTCTAGTATTTGAATAAAAGAAGAATGTAAGAGCCGCAGAGGGATTCTCTTCTTAAGAGAGAGAAAGAGGAGAGAGAGAAAGAGGCGGTCGGAGGGCAGGCCTTATCGGTTCGAGAGAAGAGATTTGTGAGTGCTCCACTTTTGTTTCCGTTCTCGAAAGCTGTGAGAACGAGCGACCGCCATTGCTCATCGCTGTAGGCAAAGTTTGGCTCTTCTCCAACTTTATTTAAACCGCCATCACCAACATTACTAAAAACAAATTAAACATTAATATTAAAATTATCTAAAAATCGCATAAATGATATAAAAAAAATTACATAATTAAAAAAAAAAGAAAAGAAAGGGTGTTCATATGATGGAACCTGCAGGGAAGTGGAGAGACCAAATAATTGATTTGGGGAGCCTCAAAAGCCTAAAATGCGAAGAAAATGGTGACTTTTATTTGCCTTCGAAAGTGCCCTTTGCCTGCAAAAGATGTTCACCCTCTGACCATATAAACTGTAAAGAATGATTCCCAAATCTATGCCCTATCCCAAAACAATTATTAGGAATTAATTGTTTTTCAAAAAATCCAAATTTTAAATAAAAAAAATTTTAAAATAATTAATTTTTAAATATATAAAAAAAACGCATGTGGGTGCAGTCACCAGAGTCATTGCACGGCGTTCCCGGTTGTCAAAAGGCAAAATTTTTGGCAGATTCTTACACTTCGGGCTGACATTTTGTGGAGGTAAGTCACGATGACTCAGTAAGCTAGAGATGAGAGACATTTACCTGCGTCAACAAGAAACTACCCCACATTGAAGGTAACAACTCTCACACTGCGATTGTCAGGATTCGAACTTTGACACTTGTTATCAACTCTATCATTTCTGAACCGACTTAGTTATGTCTGTGCTGGCACAATGAGCGTTACCTTTGTTACTAGGTGAGGGTTTAGCCCCCAGTTTATTTGAATGAGCGTCGGATAATTTTGTTATAATTTTTTTAATACATTTAAAAGTTTTTTATTTTTTAATTTATTATTTTAAAGTTTTTGGTTTTTATTTTTAAATTTTTTATTCTAATTATAACACTTTATTGTTTATTTAATATTAAACTAAAATAATACAATAAATTTGGTGAATAAAATACTTCAATTTACCTAAAATATCAAAAGCTAAAAGCATGCATTGATAGAGAGACTTGATAGTTTTTGTTGGATTGTTCATCAACTGTGTCTCATTGTTCAGCTGTTGGAGGACAGATAATGGAGTTTTCNGACTTAGCTATGTCTGTGCAGGCACGGTGGGCGTTACCTTCATTACTAGGCGGGGGTTCAGCCCCCAGTCCATTTGGATGAACGTCCGTTAATTTTGTTATAATTTTTTTAATACATTTAAAAGTTTGTGATTTTTTAATTTATTATTTTAAAGTTTTTGGTTTTTTTTTTTTAATTTTTTATTCCAATTATAACACTTTATTGTTCATTTAATATTAAACTAAAATAATACAATAAATTTGGTGAATAAAATACTTCAATTTACCTAAAATATCAAAAGCTAAAAGCATGCATTGATAGAGAGACTTGATAGTTTTTGTTGGATTGTTCATCAACTGTGTCTCATTGTTCAGCTGTTGGAGGACAGATAATGGAGTTTTCAGAGAGAGAGAGGAGAGAGAAAGAGTGATGGTGATGATTCTAGAGGGGAAATGTGTAAGTGGAGACAACTGGTGTTTTTATCAGTGGAGAAAGTGAAGACGGGCTTTTCCGGAGGGTTGAAAAACATTAGGAACGATGGGATCAGGGATGGAATCTCAGGCTCCTCCTCTGGATTTCAATGACAAACTCAAGCTGTCATTCACACCGATTTTTTAAATTAAAATCGATTTGGGTCGGACCAAATGGTCGGGTTGGTCTGTCCAAATGAGAATATGATGTCAGACCCCTGATTTTTGATCTCCCGTCGTTCGAATCTTTCCGCAGGTTTGTAAAATTTGTTCTTCGATTCTTTGATCTGCTGTGACGGTGAGTTGTGCCTGGAATAGTGATGACTATTAATTCTGGAATAGTGATGGTAATTAACAATCAGTTGCTCTCTCTGGCTCTAAAATCTCTTCCGCCTCTCGATAATCTCCTTCTTCTGGGTAATCTTCTTCTACTGTAAATCACTCAGAATTAATTGAAGATTCTATCGGTAATCGGTTTATTGGATTGTTTCCCTGTGATTGGGAGATTTTGTTATGGTTTTGTTGCAGTCACAGTTTCCTTCATTGGCGTTTTGATTTAGGTTGATATGGTTCTGATTTAAGCTCATTTTGACAGTTAATTGAAGCTACTTAATTTAAGCTCATTTTGACAGCTACCCTGATAGCTAATCCTTATTGGCTTTGAGTTTATTTCTATTGAGCTTCATGATTACTTTGATGAACTACTGTTTTAGATTTGGGTGATCATGAAACAACTAAAATACTCTACAGATGGAAGACGGAGAAATGGAACAACATGCTTTGATTGGTGAAGTTTTGACATGTTTGATTCAATTTCTTGATGTGCTGATTTTTCAATTGATATATAGTTTTCTAAACGTTTGATGTTCAAAAGTATGATCATTTGGGTTTGTTGCGTTGAAATTACCACTATGAAATTGCGTTGATGTTTTCCTATATTACGGGTAATGTAGGAGAGTTCTCTATTTTCTTTGTAGAGAATCCGTAGAATTACCACTTCCTAGCCTTTAATTTGTCTTGAGTCTTGACCATCAAATGAAATTGTGAGTAACCCTTTCTCCACTCTTTGAAACAATACTTACTATCATAGCTTTGAAACAGTTCTCTCTAGAGTCAATAATTTGATATGAAAAATTACTAAATTCAATCATCTCGTCGCTACTCTTCAATTTATAAAATAAGGTCTATCTTCTAGATGAATTTGACAAGGCTCGATCCATACGGTATTAGTGTGTCTGTGTGTGTATATAGATTTCCATTAGGTGGAAAATGGAGGGTGGACACGTGGATGAAAGGTGCTCTTGGGATGATGCCAAGGATCGGATAAGGGTAGATGACCTATAGGCTATATATGTGTGGGAGAAGAATGTGTAGACCCACGAGTGTCCAGCCTTCATTTCCCTCCCATTGAATGGGGGACTATTTACTTGGCCAAACCATAAACGTGGGCTTATTCGAGAAACTTCAATCGTTGTTTGGTTTTAACGATTAATGCAGCTACGAGACTGAATTAACCTCATCGGAAACCTTGGTTTTCCAGAACATTGAACAAAATCTATGCATGAATACGGCTTCTTAATTACACTCGTAAACAGGGGTGGGCAGCCCAAACCAACCCAAAAACCCAACCCAACCCAAACGGTTTGAGTCGGGTTTGGGTCGGGTTTTGGGTCTAAAAATAAGTTTTGGGTCGGGTTAATTTAATTTGATTTGGGTTGGTTTGGTTTTCGGTTTTTTCTCATAACCCGAAAACCAAACCAACCCAAATCAATTTAAGAAAATTAAATCTGCAAAGGAGCCGGCTGCCCTAAATTGCCTCTCGCGAGTCGCGGCCGTCGCTTGCTCCCGAATCGTTGCTGCCTCTCGTCGCCCGCTCTCGTGCCCGCCTCCTGTCGTCGGCTCCCGAGTCGTCGTCGCCCGGCTCTCGTCGCCCCCTCTCGTCGCCAGCTCTCGTCACCCCCTCTCGTCGTCAGCTCTCGTCGCCCCCTCTCATCGCCTCGGGTTAGTTTTTTTGCTGAGCTGAGAAACCTAATTGTTTACTGATTCCTTTTTCGATCGCAATTTGGTTTTAGCCATGTTAAGGGTATTCGTGCTTGGAGATATTTGGGATTAGGGATAGGATTGTGAATATACAACATCATTTGAGATATTTGGAACCCGTTTACTCTGTTGAACACAGAACACACTTTCTTAGTTGAATTACTTTCTTGCTTTGAATTGCCCATCTAACATCAGGTATCTTCATGAAATAGCCTTCTGAAATTTTCTCTTCTCTGATTTTGGTACTGTGATTTTCATCTGGCTTTCGGCATGCAAATGACAGTAACGTTTGGTAGTGAGATGCTTAAAAGAGAAATAAGAGAGATTNGATTCTGAGAACTCAGTATTGAAAAATATGGCACTTGGAATGATGACCAAGTTTGACAAGTATTGGGGAGGCTTTGACAAATTTAATATCCTTTTCTTTATAGCCATTCTATTCGATCCAAGGTGCAAAACTAGGAGTGGGCAACCCGAACTGATCCGTTGGACTCGATCTGATCCGTACGGATCGGATCAAACGGATCGGATCCACGGGTCGAACATAAGCAAACGAGTCGAGTCCAGAAAAATTATTTCGGATCAGATCGGATTGGGCCAGGATCCGATCCGATCCGATCAACAGATTAGGTCAAATAAAATAAAAAGAGATAAAAAGAGATCTATGGCCATGGAGGGATAAACTAGAAAACGTAATGGATTCCCTCATCTCTATAATTTTTTTCTTAATCCGATCCGATCCGATCCGTTTGGATCCGATCCGATCGGATTAGGGTTGCTTTTTTCATCAACGGATCGGATCGGGTCAGCTTTCATATTTTTGAATCCGATCCGAACAAGTCGAATCGATTGGGTCAGAATCCGATCCGTTTCGACCCGTTGCCCACCCCTATGCAAAACTAAGATAGTAAAACATTGTCTTGGTATTTTATTTGGCGAGGACATAATTTCTGATTTATACAAACGAGTAGAAGATGTATTAGAAAAGTTGTATATGGAATACAAAGACGACGACGGTCCTGAGGATACTACTATTGGACATCAAGAAACAGGCGATGATCTGGTTTCAAAGTATTTTGACAGTGTGCTTGACTCAGTTGATGTTACGTCTGAATGCCAAAGTTATTTGAACGACAAACTTATTCAACACTCAAAAAATTTAGATATACTAGCTTGGTGGAAAGTACAAGAATCTAAGTATCCAGTGTTGAGTCAAATTGCGAGAGATGTGTTAATCATTCCAATCTCTACGGTACCTTCTGAGTCGACTTTTAGTTGTGGAGGACGTATCATTAGTTCATCACGTACCTCTCTCTTATCATCGACAGTGGAAGCGATAATTTGCACTCAAAGTTGGATTCGTTCTACGNAGAACATTGAACAAAATCTATGCATGAATACGGCTTCTTAATTACACTCGTAAGTCGTAAATTTGCTAGAAGTGGGTGAATTGTAATTTCCACCGGCACCAATTTCTTGCCAAATATTTTGACAGGCCTTCAGCCACTTGGCATTATATGAAAAAATATTTAGTTAAAAAACACCAATAGATGGCTAATGGCTTAATGGTCAAAGGACTCTAGCCCGGCCCTACCCTCTACACTCCGACGACTTTCGATCCCGCCGTCGACGTCCCCTCTCCGTCGACCGTCGCCACCTTCGACGTTTTCATCGACGACATCCTCGTTAAAAACGGCGGGGTCATCGAAAATACCCACCTATCCGACTTTGCTGTTGACTTCCGATCTAGCCGACGGGAGGACTTCCCTCGACCCCCGCTCCATTCACCGGCGCTCATTTTGTCCCCCGCCCGTGAACTGATTTCACTCGGCAACAAAACCAGGCTTGACGCCCGGTTCAATTCCCGGTTCACTATTTGCTTTCTTACCTCCACCGGCAATCTCAGCGTGTACCTCTCCGTATTCTCGCCTGGTTGGACCAGAGAATGGCCGGTCGAATGAGAACGAGGATAGAACCACCAGAATCCGCTCGACCGGGAGCCACGTGTACGGTTCCTATTCAAAGCTTTCGTCAACGGCGGTTCAGGTGCAATTGCTGGCGGTGGTTCTTGTACGTCCTGGACTTGGGACTCAATATCTAACTCGGAGGTCGACTCAGTGGGTTGACCAGTCGGATCGTCGGGTTGAGGGATCAGGTTGGCTCGGCAAACCGGACAGGTGGTGTGGTTCCCTAACCAGGCATCGATGCAGGCAGGGTGGAAGACGTGGTTGCACTTGGGGAGCAAACGCAGCGTTTCGTCCTCTTCGAACTCGTTTAAGCATACGGCGCATTCTAGCGCCTCATTCCCCTTCTTCAGCTCCTTCACCTCAGAGTAGGCGAAAATCGGAAACGAGCCAATGACGCTCGAATCGAGGCCGCGAGCGGCGCGTCTAGATCTTCCGGTGACGGCTCCGGCGAGGTTTCTGACGCTTCCCCCGGCCGATTGCGGATCGGAGCATTGCCGGACGTAGACAGATAAGAAAGCCATGAAGAAAAGCGCGGCAATAAGTACGACGACTAATACCGCCATAGACGGGCTAAACCCTTGATACATATTGTTCCCCGGAGGCGTATTCGTCTGCGCGGTGGCCGACGAAGAATAAACAAGGAGAAGGAGAAAAACGAGGAAAGTACCGATTCCATGGCGGGAAGTAGACGAAAAGCTTGAAGAAGAGCTTCTCGTAGGGACTATATGCCTTTCCTTGATCTTAACCATGCTATCAGAGCTTGATGAAGTTCAGCTATGGAGGAAAAAAGAAAGGCGCGTTATAAATGAGAAAGTTTAAACCCGTGACCCGAAACGGTGTCCCGTCGAGCTCACAGTGGAGACCAGCTATAACAAAGTCAAGGTGATGACGTGATAGCTAACGTCCACGTGGATTCTCTTTTTCCACCAAGAAGCTTCCACGTAAAGCTCTGCAACAACTATAACCTAAGCTAAACAAATGCATCAACGGCGTACGTTTAATCACGGCAAGGTGTGGTTTTGGAGTGAGGAGTAGGTGGGGATGCGAAGTAGGGAATAAATTCTAAAAGAATCAGCTTTTTGTTTGATTGTAGTTTGTGGTGATCCCACGCTTTAGTGGTCCCACTCAAACCCACACGCCGGTCAAAAACTTTGACTTTTGATGGTAGTTTTTCGATTAAAAAAATATTAATTTAAATAAAATTAAAATAATCAAGTGGCGGCGTCACCCACTAATTTCAACACATTATACTTAAATTTTATAGAACAATTATAAAATTGTTGTAATATTAAATATAAAATCAAAATATTAAAATAAATTTTAATTTTAATTGGGTCAACCAAATTCAGTTTGATTGAAAAAGTCAAAATTTGAACGCTTGGTAATTAGCAAATGCCAATTATATTATTAAGAGTATAATACTCTTAGAATTTTTCCAATTCTTTATTTATATATATTTTAATTTAAATTGACAAATTACGAAAACCTAAGTCAAACAAAAATAGATAAATAAAAAAAAAGGAAACGTAAAATCAAATCGAAATTGGTATAAACAGGATCAAAACCAAATCAATCTAATCGACCGAACCATACAAAATCCAATTAGATTGGATCAAATTTTGGTTGCAATGGTAAAATTCGGCTTTTTTTTTCTTGGTGAGATGGTTTTATCGTAATTAAAACCATACTAAGCTTTCATGTCTGCAATCAAGCTTCTGCATCTTCAACTTTAACATTCAATCGAACCCGTGTTATTTTTTAAATGGAAAAATCAACATATAAAACAAAGGGTAATTTTTTATGGATATTATGTAGTTAATGGTATTTCTCAATTTAATTTATCAATTAATGCCTCAAAGTTTATAAAATTACTAATCAATATTTTATCATTAAATTTAAATTAATTAAAAGTCTTTTTATAATTTAATTTTTATTTTTTTGAATCATTATATATTCTCGATTAGGATGATCGAAAAAAAAAATAAAAAAATAAAAAATGAAATTGAATGTATAAAAATTCATACTAATAAAAATTTAATGTTAGAGTCTAAGATAATAAAACTATGAAGTTTAAGGTGTTCATTGAAAATACAATAATACTTTACAGTTTTAATTGATAAAATTAAAAAATTCAAAGTATTATTTGAAAAATACTCATATTTTAAAGTGTTAATAGGTATAACTAAAAGTTTAAGGTGTCAGTTGAAAAATATTTTTAATTTTAGAGTGTCCATTGATAATTAACTTAAAATAAAAAATAAATAAAAGAAATTGATTTTTTTTTTTTTGCTAATGAGGCAAAAAAGACATGTGCAGATGATTTTGAAACACAAAACTGTTTTTTTAAAACATAACAACGATAAACTCTAGAGTCTCTCAAAGAACAGAAAACTCGTAGGATGGATAATGGTTGGAAGGAGAAGAATTAGAACCTTGAAATAGAAAGAAAAAAATCGAAAAAATCAGACGACGCCAGTACAAGCTGTGTAGCTTATTGTCGAGCTGTCCGACCGACCAACAGCTCTGGTTTATGTGTTGAGGAAAAAAATTGAAACTTCGAAAAGTTGTGCATGGTTTAATTGTGATTTTACTATCATTTACAAGTAATTAGAATGGCAAAAGACTTCCCCAAATCATGATATTAGATTATTACTAAGTTGTCCTCACGAGCATAGTTCAGTTGGCTCAGAAACGGTAGATTGGGTACAAGAGCCTAGGTTCGACGTCTGCGTTGTTCTAGTGTGAAAGTTGTTACCCTAAATGTTAGAGTAGTTCCTTGGAATATCAAGTAAAGACCTACTATCTCTGAGCCGCTAAGTCACCGTAATTTAATCATCTCATAAACTGTCGGGCCGAAGTGTAGAGGCCCCGGGGGCGAGGATTTTTGCATTTTGGTACAAGATTATTACTTTCCAAAAGTTATGATCCCTGCTATTGAAATTAAGCAAAAAGCAATTAACTTGTATAGTTTTTAATCAAAGTTATCAATCCATCTCATGATCGCCCCGAGGTCAAACGTGTAGAGTAGACCTGCCGGCCGATGCGGCCTTGAACGGTGGAATTTGGTTTGGTTTAGCCGAGATTTTTCAGTCGATTTCCTCATTTAGAAAATGATCAAAATTAAATTTATGTTTTTTATATAATGTTTCAAGTGAGAATTATTCGAAACTTATCGAGCTGGTACAAGCCAATCTTTACCCGTTACAATCACAAATTGAAATTGAAATAAAACTAAGCAAAATCGAAACTATCAGTCTAATTTTGGTTAGATCCAAAAACTTGGTAGGCTTGATTTCGGTTTAATTAGAGACAGGAGCCAAGCATATAGATATAGGCAATGATTAAGATAAACTCAGTTCGAAAGTTCGAAAGTTACTTAATTTTGCATCCAACGACCATGAAATCATGCAGATTCTTGAAGAAACAAAAATCGTCCATCAGCTATAATTACTCGACGACCCATCTGTTGTTTCATCCATGGAAGCGAATCGATTTACTGTTTTTTTCATGTTTAATCAATAATCAAATCAAAACTCAATCTTGTCGGAAGAGACGAAAAGACCACTGCCATTGAAGGGCCCACCAACCAGACTTTTTATCCTATCCAGTTTTCAATGACAGCCATGTGATTAGGTCTTTTTGCTCACTGAAAAACGTCGTCGATTTCGGATTCCATTGTTGGACTGAAGCTAGTAGCTATGGCTTCCAAGATCTCAAACATCGTAGCTCTTACCTTCCTTTTCGTCTGCTTTCAATTTGCCCACCCCCTGCATTTCGATCACCCAGCAGTTTTCAACTTCGGCGACTCGAACTCCGACGCCGGCAATCTTGTTTATTCCGGCATTGAAGACCTTAATCTCCCCAATGGCGAAGTTTTCTTTCATACCCCATCTGGGCGATACAGTGATGGCCGTCTAATCGTTGATTTTCTCAGTAATTTCCTCACTGATTTCTTCTGCTTTTTCCATTTTTTAGCAATTATTTACTGATTTCTCACTTATTTTCTCGATTTTTCCCCTGTTTCTGAGAAAATGGGGGTTTCTTTCTACTGATCATATTTTACGATTTTACATTTCAATTCGAAGTGCAAGCTATGGATCTTCCACTTTTGAATGCATATTTGGATTCAATCGGCCTGCCCAGTTTCCGAACAGGCTGCGATTTCGCCGTCGCTGCAGCAACTTTACTTCCGGCGACACCGTACTCCTACTGCCCATTTTCACTCGGAGTTCAAATCAATCAATTTTTCCGGTTCAAAACTCGAGTTCTTGATTTGTTATCCAAAGGTATCTCTGCCCATTTTCTGAAACTTGGTAGAGTTTTTGGAAACTTCAAAACTTGATCGTTTTAATGGAGAATTATAAAACCCATTCTCGTGTTCTTGCAGGTACAAAACTTGCCAAATTCCTTCCAGAAGAAGATTTCTTTGAGAAGGCTCTCTACATGTTCGATGTAGGCCAAAATGATCTCTCTGTCGCATTTTATATGAAACCATTCGACCAAATTATACCGTGGATTCCTTCCGTTTTAGCCGAATTCGAAACCCAATTTCAGGTAACATGAACTAGAACTAAACTGCAATTAAAGTAGAATTTGTTTAGATCTCAGTTCTTACAATTTAGCTAGATTCATCAATTGATAGCCTCTCTTTTTCGATTAATCGGATCCTTAAACTTGTCTAACCTGACTCAAAATCTCCAAAAACAACAATAAGAGTTTCAAATCGAGTTAATATTGCTGGAGTTAGAAATCAAGAGCTGAATTAAACTCGATGAAATGCTTTAAATTACTAATAGCCGAAAAATGAAGATTTCACTCTACTTTTCTGCTTATACTAAACATTCTCTTTGCACATTCCATAATTCAGAGACTATACGATCAAGGTGCGAGAAAGTTTTGGATTCACAACACGGGCCCACTCGGATGCTTGACGCAGAATGTACTCAGATTCGGAACGGACCCTTCGAAACTCGACAAATTCGGGTGCATAATCGACCATAACCGGGTAGCCAGACTCTTCAATCTACAACTACATGCTCTTTGTAAGAAACTGCAGGGCCATTATCCATTTGCAAGAATCACATGCGTCGATGTTTTCTCGATAAAATACGACCTCATCGCAAATTATTCACGATACGGCAAGTCTTTTTTCGATAAACCACTTCTATTTATGAAAAGTAGTTTATAAATTTAGATAATTAGATTTGCTTATTAACATATCCTTTTAACATATCTTCTGATATATTAAATGTAATTTAACTAGAACAATCACAAATCGAGACATGCTAAACTTAGTTTGACTATAAATTTAGAAATGTTTTTTGGGCTATGATGCAGGATTCGAGCAGCCAATTAGGGCTTGTTGTGGGTACGGTGGGCCTCCGTTGAACTATGATTTTAGACTTCGGTGTGGGGAGACGAAGGTTTTGAATGGAACCACGGCTACGTCGAGAGGTTGTGGTGATGGCGGAAAGTACATCAATTGGGACGGAATTCATTACACCGAGGCTGCGAATAGGCATGTATCATCGCGGATACTCACCGGCAAATATTCGGACCCACCTTTTTGGGGTCAAAGTGTCTCTCAAGATTAAGGTTTTATTTGGTAGCTTTGCCGCATTTGGTTCGATGGAACTTACTATGAAGACATGGTTTATAAAGATGAGTTGGGTCTGGTTTGGTCTGATTTAATAAGACAGTAATAATCCCTAGTAGATGTCTGAATGAATGAAACCCTAGTCTTTTATTTTCAACGAATTTTCCTTTTTAAGAAAACATTTAATGGATGTCTGGATTTGGGAAAAAAGATGTTTTTTTTAAGAGCTCGTCGCTCATCTCCCCACGTGTGTAGAACAGATTGGATCAAATTCATCGTATTTGCGCAGGTTCATCTTCCTTCCATATAAAGTCTCAACACCACACCCATTTCTGGATTTGCTCCATAATCTTAAAGCCTGAAATCCAGATTACAACTCAAGCCTGTAAAAAAATCTCATTGCAATTCAGATTTAGACAACCCATCTCAACAAATGGAGAAATCTTCGTTCAAGATTGCAGCTTTCTGCTTCGTTCTTCTCTCTGGCTTCTGGTATAAACATCTCTCTTTCTCTCTCCTTCTCTCTCTCTACACCCACTTCATTTTCAGTATGAGTTCTTATATTTTTTTTTCTTTTTTTTGTCTGGGGTTAGCTAAGTTGGTTTAGATTTAAAACGAGAGAAATGTTCGAAGTCGGGTGGTGCAACATAAGAGTTTGAGGTTGATCCTATAAACGACAGGTAGATCTCTTATCTTTGTATCGGTCAGTGTTCTCGGTGCTGAGCATGGGGCTCTCCCCCTTGTATCGGTCAGTGTTCTCGGTGCTGAGCATGGGGCTCTCTCCCCCTTAATCCTAGTACGAAATTCTGAGCTTTTTCACACCTAGGAGTTCTCGCATTTCTGCGAATTTAACTTTTCCCAATACTTTCGTGAGAATGTCTGCACATTGTTGTTTTCCACAAACGTGTTCTGCTCTGACCAATTTCTTTTCAATACTCTCCCTGATGAAATGAAACTTCGTGTCGATATGTTTGCTCCTTCCATGAAACACTGGATTCTTCATTAGAGCTAGTGCTGATTTGTTGTCAACACGCAATAACACTTCCTCAGTTACTTCTCCGGTTAATTCGTTGAGCAAGTTCCTTAGCCAAATTGCTTGACAAGCTGCTGCAGTTGCCGCCATGAATTCAGCTTCGCATGATGATAGAGCGACGGTCTTCTGCTTTTGAGAGCACCAAGTAATCGGATTTCCTGAATAATAGAACATCATACCACTTGTGCTCTTACGATCATCAACGTCTCCGGCCAGATTGCTATCGCTATAGCCAATCAATTTTCCATCTCCACCTTTCTTGAACACAATGCCGAAATCTATTGTTCCTTTCACATATCTTAATATGTGTTTCACCGCTTGAAGATGGTTCTGTTTAGGTGCCTCCATGTACCTACTTACGACACCAACAGAATAAGCTAAATCAGGTCGGGTTGGATTAGATACCTGAGACAACCAATGAGTCGTCTGTATCCTGTTTCGTTGACAGGATCTCCTTCTCCTTCCTTTGTTAATTTCAATTTTTCTTCCATAGGGTGATGCGCTGGATTGCAATCACTCATCCCTGCAATCTCCAGAATCCCTTTTGTATACCCTGTCTGCTTTAAACAGATGCCATTATCATAATTTTGTACCTCAATGCCGAGATAATAATGAAGTGATCCAAGATCACTCATATCGAACTCTTTCATCATCTGTTTCTTGAAGTTTTCAATATCTTTCTCCTTTGAGCCAGTAATTATCAAGTCATCGACATAGACTCCGATAATTAATAGTTCATTGTTGCAGATTCTCCGGTATACTGCTTGTTCTTGAGCACATCTCTGAAAATTCAAATTCTTCAGAGATTGATCAAGTCGTGTATTCCAAGCTCTTGGTGCTTACTTCAATCCGTACAACGCCTTTCGTAATTTGTACACAAGGTGTTCCTTTCCTTTGCATTCAAAACCCTCAGGTTGGTTTACATAAACTTCTTCCTGCAAATCACCATGTAAAAATGCTGATTTTACGTCAAGATGATGTACCTTCCAATCTCGTTGTATTGCGAGAGCAAGCAGTAGCCTCACGGTTTCCAATCTTGCCACTGGTGCAAAGACTTCATCGTAGTCGACTCCATGCTTTTGCACATAGCCTTTTGCTACCAATCTAGCTTTGTGCTTGATGATGTTTCCTGCCGGATCCTTCTTCAATTTGTAAATCCACTTCAAACCAATGGATTTATGCCCATTCAGGAGTTCTGTTAGCACCCACGTTTTGTTGAACTCAATAGAATCGATTTCTTGCTTCATAGAATCTTTCCAATTCCTGTTGCTAATTGCTTCACTGAACTTCTCTGGTTCATCTGCAGCTAGCATCAATTGTTCAAAATCAATTTCGAGTGGTTGAGTTCTTGCATAGATTTCTGTGAGCGATCTGAATCCTCTCACTGGAATTAAATCGTAGCTCCCTTCATCTTCACAGTAGCTTAAAAACAAGTTTGAATTGAATTCTCCCCCTCGATCGGTTCTGAAAATTTGAATTTTGTGCAAACTTTCACTTTCAACTTGTGCTTTGAATTTTTTGAATACTTCAAAAGCTTCATCTTTCCTCTTTAGCATGTAAGTCCACATAAATCGGCTAAAATCGTCTACAAGCAGGAAAAAATACAGATTACCTGCTTGTGTAGGTGGATTGATCGGCCCACATAAATCACCATGGATTAGCTCCAAAACTTTGCTAGTTTTGTGAAGCGTTTCTCGCGGGAACGGTGCTCTATTTTGTTTGGCAACCAAACACCCTTCATACACCTGGTTTGGGTGATGGATTTTCGGCACTCCTCGGACCATCTCATTCTTCACCATATTTTCCATTACTTGGAAATGTTGGTGACCCAATCGTGTGTGCCATAGCCATGCCTCTTGATCCAATTTGACCGAGAGACAAACACGATCGACAGTGTGTAGTACTGTCTTGTAAAGACGATTTTCTGATCGTCGCACCTTCATGAGCAAGTTTTCCCTCTTGTCGTAAAGCTTCAAATACTCTCCCTCGAGTATTGCTTTGCATCCAGCCTCAGTTGCTTGACCAAGGCTCAGAATATTACTGTGCAGGCTAGGTATGTAATAAACATCGGTGATCAACCGATGTTCTCCATTCCTGCAATTAAGGATAATTGTACCTTTGCCTTTGATTGTCACCGTGGAATTGTCTCCAAAACGAACTCGACCCACGATGCTTTCATCTAGTTCGACAAAGCAGGATCTCCTACCTGTCATGTGGTTACTGGCACCATTGTCAAGGTACCACATTTCATTTCCTTTTGCTGCGACAATGATTTTTCTTCGTTGAGGAAGAACATGTCACACGGCTCCTCCGTGTGATCCGCCATCAACAGAACAGGTTCATCTTCTTGAACGAGATTCATCTCCTCGTCTCTTTTCTTTGGACTGGTGCACTCAGAAGCATAATGTCCAAAATTTTGACAATTAAAACATCTTATATGCGACTTATCTTTTTTGTTGTTGGTTCCTCCATCAACGTCTTGCCGCGATGTATTTGATCTTCTGTCTCCACTTGTCCCTCGTCCACGACCTCTGCCGCGTCCTCTTCCTCGCCCTCGCCAGGTAGTACTAGAGGGTTTTCGTCCCTTGTGTTTTTCGTGATCACTGCTTGCCTCCTTTTGTCTGGCTTGCCAATCACTAAGGGAAAGCAAAAGTTGCTTTCTGGAGCAAATTTATTACCTCGATGTCCAATTCTTTCTTCATAAGCTTTCAGTCTCCCTATTGCTTCCTCGAACGGCATTGTCTCAATGTCGCAGTATTGTTCAATTGATGCAACCAATTGAATGAATTTGTCTGGCACCGAATCAAGAAGTTTTCTCACAAGTGCAGCATCTTCCAAGGTTTCGCCCAAGTTACTGTACTTGGTCGCTATGCCACTCAATTTTCTGGCAAACTCATCGATTGATTCATTTTCAGCCATTCATAAGACGTCGAAATTACTTTTCAACGTCTGCAATCGGGCCTTCTGGACGCAATCGACACCTAGATGTCGCATCTTTAAAGCGTCCCACACTTCTTTGGCCGTCTTCTTTTGAGCTATCTGTAAAAGAATATCTTCTGGGAGGGCTTGAAAAATAAAAGCACGAGCTGCTTTACCTTTCCTTATGTCTGCAATCTCGCCAAATTCAACGGCTTCCCAGATTCCCTGTGCATCCATAATCGCCTCCATTTTGATCGCCCATGTTGTATAATTTGTNTCATCATTATTTATTAAAATATAATTAATATATTACAATATAAATCTTTATTGATGATATTTATTGTACAAATTACAAATTGACATGTCAGCGTATTTCATAGAAATATAAGATAAGAATGTAACTCTATAACTATCATTTTATAATATATTTACCAATGCACGTTTTACATATTTGATTTCTTAGAGATATGGAGAGCTAGACTAGTAACTTATTTTATTTCATACGATTATTATTTTGATCTATAACATACCACTACATGTCACATATGATGTCTTGATAGTTAAAGTATGCACTTTGTTACCTTGATCATTGGTCGTTCTAGCTTTCGGCTGACGGGTCGTCGTAGAGTGTTTGTGTTGTTCGAGTGATAATCATAATAAATTACAATTAAAAAATAGATCATTCCCATGAATATGGAAAAAACATGTAACCATCGTGTTATGTTTTAAAAATTAGAATAATTATCACATAACACCTTATAGTTATAATTATTTTTGATGTTATCAGTTGACACATTAACATATGATTTTTTTTTTTTTTCAGTTGACATGTTTATAGTTTCATCTAGGCCTGGGCATCAGATTGGATCAGATCAGATTGTTGTCGATCTAATCCGATCCGACAAACGTCGAATTGTAGAGTGTAATCCGATCGGGTCGGCGCAAATCTGTAATCCAATCCGACGCCTAACCCAACGTTATCGGATCGGATCGGATCTGCCCGATTCGTAATCTGGAGTCGACACATGTAAGTTGGGGTCGACACAAATCTAAAGAATTCGTCTCTGGAAAATTTGGGGTCGACACATGTAGGATGATGTCGACACAAATAAGTTGGGTCGACATGTAAAATAGGTTGGGGTCGACACAATGTCTTTTCTAGGGTCGACACAAGCAGTTTAGATGGGTCGACACATTTGCACGCTGCACTACATTTTGGGTCGACACAAGGTATTTTGGTGGGTCAACACAATTTGGAAAGACTTGTTATCTGTTTTGAACAGGGGTCGACACAATAGGCTGTGAGTCGACACAATAAGCTTCTGGATTTCAAATGCCGATCCGACTTTCGGATCAGATCAGATCGTCGTCAATTCGATAACGATCTGATCCGATTAACGATCCGAACGTCGGATCTTAACTTGATTTTCCCCACCGATTACCTTTGTCCAATCCGACCCGATCCAATCAGATTGTCGAATTGGGTCGGATCCGCCCAGCCCTAGTTTCATCACTAGACTCAATTAACCTAAGATTAATTATAAAGTGTCTATTGATAATGATATGAACATCAAATTATCAATTGATAAATTAGAAACTTAATGTATCAATTGAAATTTTACGATAAAATTCAAGGTACCGATTGATAATTTTATAATTCTAGATAAATATTGTAATTACATTCATAGTTCACAGATAAATTGATATTTATCCATTCTTTTTTATTTTGTTTTAATTGTAATCATTATTAAATTCTAATAATTCAAAAATATTTTCGAATTAAATTTATGACGTCAAAATACTAAATAAAAATGGTCTCTTTTTAACTTTTATTTTATTTATAAGAAAATAAGATTTGAATACCTTTTCTGGGGTTTGGGGGCCCACTAACTTTTATTTTATTTTATTTGTGACAAATGCCGCAATTTTGACTAACTTTTTTAAATTCTAAAGAGCCACATTTATCTTTTATTTTTATAAATATATTACAATTGTAGATTTCAATATTTTATTTATTAATAATAAAAATTTAAATAATTCTCAGTAAATTTAAACTTTGTTATTGTTGAACCAAACATGATTCAAGAAAGTACAATATGAACGTGCATTGTGTAGAAGCCTTCTAATAAGAGTGCTACATCATGTATCATATGTTACGACACGACATGGTAGGTAACGCCATAAAGTTCAAAACTATATTATAATTTCAATAATTAAATGAAGATTTAATGTGTCTTGTCCTTTCCACTTTTTCCGACCAGTAATGTGGTTTGACTCTACGAGGAGCATGTCACATCATCAGTCCCATTACGCTTTACATTTCATTTAAATACTATTATATATGCTACACGCTTCGTTACATCTAAAACCACAATTAAGATATAGTTAATACTAGAGGTGACAAACTTTATAAGCTCAATATTGCCGAGCTCGTTTTCCTATAGTATCGAGCTTAGGCTGACTCGGTAAAAAGTTCGAGCCCGTTCCGAGCCTGACAAGTCGACTTGTTCGAGTTGGTTCGTGAGCTCAACAACGCCGAGTCACATTCAATTTTTTACGCCGTTTAGATTTACATTCAATTTCAAAAATGAAAAATTGTGACAAACCAATCCAAATGATCGGTTTGGATTGGTTGGTCGGGCTGAACCAAACGGAAGCCACATGAAAAGCATGTGGCAATGCTTATTTTTTATATTAAATAATAAAAAATTATTTAAATTGGAATTGGTTAATGAATTTCTCAAAGAAGTAACGTAAAACTAGGGTTACAAAGTTTCTAAATACACGGAAAAGTTATGATATAATTATTTGTCACGTTGCCCTAATGCCCGAAACAACATTCTCCCGCACTTCCCTCCGTTTATTTAAACAGTATTCAAACAGCCCTTCGACTTTATGGTATTTAGATTCAAGTCCTTCTTATTTGGATGCAAGTACTTCTAGAAGGACAAGAATAAAACAACCTTGCATACCTAACATTATATGATATATCGTTAATTAATATTAATTTATAATTTATTTTTCTAATTTGTCTGTTTCATAGTAGAGTAATTAAAATGGAGTTCATGTAAATAAAATTAAAATCCCTATTTAGATTTAGACTTTGTTCTATGTTGCCCTGACTCCTACTTTCGTTTATGTCTACACTGAACTAGGAGTGGGCACCAGGTGTTATCGGATAGGATTGAGACAAATTCAATCCGATCCGATAACAATCGGATACAAAAAAGCATCTGAATCCGAATCCGATTAAAGAAATCAGATCGGATTAGATTGAATTTTTAAAAACCTGTAATTCAGAAATTTTCAGTTCTCCGTCGATTCCTCCTCTGTTCTTCGCGGCCGTCCTTGGAGGGAGACTCGGAGTCTAGAAGCAGAGGGTCGGCGAAGCGGCTCGGCTTCGTCGTTGGAGTAGTGAAGTCAAGAAATTGGAACGGGTGATTTTCAGATTCCAAAATCGGAGTAGGGGATGAATGATTTAGGGTTTCGACTTTCGACTTTCGGCCGATTTGAATTAAGCAATGTGATTTTCGGATTGGATTAGACCGGATCTGCCCACCCCTACACCGAATGAGAGGTTTGGCCGGCAGAAATTGGACCACTATATGTGATGATGAAGGATAATTATCAGTGTACGTTCTATAATTAGAGATGTTTTTTTAATGATATTATAAATTTTTAGCTATGTCAATTACACTTTAACGTATAAATATTTTTTAACTAATATCTTAAATTTTTTATTTCATTAATTGACACATTAAAATATGCATTTATTTCCTTGATACTTTAAACTTCAGAGTTTTATTGATTGATACATCATATTTTAATTGACACATTAAAATTGAATTGTAAGAAAATACTTAGTTAACTTAAATATAACCTGCGACGTCTGTTAATAACAGTTTGAATTAAATTTGCTTATTAGTACAATTAGAAATTTACGTGTCATTTGAAAAATAATCATACTTTAAAATATCAGTGAATACAATTAAAAATTAAATGCATANGTCTCTTTCCGAAACGGCCTTGGAAACTTTTTAAAGGTTTGAGAGCTCAAGTCGCTGTATACTCTTCTCCATCTGTCTCGATACCAGTAAACGCGGACGCGAAACTCACGCCCTGTGCAGCAAGCTTTTATAGAGAGAGAAAGAGGGAGAAATGGAGAGAGATTGGAGAAAAACTGTTGGGTGAGAGCTGGAAAAATCTCATTTCTTCGCCGGAGAGACTCTTGGGCAATGGGCAAAAATTTTAATAGAGTTGGGTATTTGCTAGACTGGATTTTTTGCTTTGTAAATGTCTGTGGTTTTAGTTTTGGTGTTTGTTCTGCGTCAAAGTTATCACTGAGTGAGTATCTTTAATGGCGAATGGTAGAAGGAAGGGGTCGTCTTATCCATGGTATGGCTGCGCTCTGTTTCATGCTCCTTCTTTCAGGTTATCTTTTTATGTTCCTTTCGCTAGTTTCAGCTTGAACTTTTGGGTTGTCGCTTGTAAACTGTTCATGTCTTTTTCTGGATAGACGTCTTTATAAACATTATTAGCTTTTCATCTTTTCTTTGAATGGAGTTCATGGATATTACGCAGTTGGTTCGTTTTTCGAAATTTTCCTATGTTTTTCGCATTGGGTTGGTTACAGATCGGGGTTTTACGGTTTTTTTATCAGAACGATCTTCAAAAACTTTTCCATATTTTTTGCCTTCGTTTTTCTTTTTCAGAAACTCTAATCTTGGCATGTTTAAGGTCATATGAAAAGAGTTGAGTAATTGGATTACATGCATCCATGCTTGATTTGCATTTCGTAATTCCAAGATTTTCCTTTTTGATATGTGCTAAACTGGAATCTGTCTTATGTCTTATGGTTAGATGATTGGCATCTAATGAGCAAAAAAAATAATAGTCTCTGCTTTTTTTGTTTCCACTCCTGATTTGATAAAGCTCGCAAACAAATATGTTAAACTATGGTTAAGAATTGATATTCTTTATTTGTTAATATGTTCAATCACAAATGCAACTAGTCTTAGATTTTTCTTCTCATTAATTGTGTTTTTGGTTTTCCCTACAATTGCTTTCCTTCTTTTTTTTCTTCTAAAAATCAAAGTTAATTTCTGTAATAGGGATGATTTCGAGTATTATTGCGCTAAAGTAGAGGAAGTCATTGATGATAAGATTACCATAGTGAAGCATAGGAAGCGGAATAGTCTATTTCCTTCGGCTTCTGCCCGAGGTGAGTTATTTTCACATCTCTTTCTATGATCTTTGAAGAAAGAGATAATTTCTCTACATTTCCTTATCACCCAGTTTTCTATCTATAGACTTGAGATACGTACATGCGGAAAAAGAGAATAGGAGAAGATCGTCTCCTATAGGCATTTTTGAGGCCGATTTACATGGCGTAGAATCTGACCCTGATTCGCTAGAAGATTCTGCGTTGGAAACGGAGGACCGTGCTTGTCGTTCGAGAGCTCTTTCCCATTGGAGCAAATTCTTCAAATTGTTGAAAGGAAGATCTTTTATGGGCTTGACCTCCTTGCCTCCTCTTGGTGTGTTAAAGACATCAAAGAGAATGATGAGCAGGAGTGGTACAGGGAAAAATATGCTGAGTGATTTATGCAAGTTTAAGTCTTCGTTGGTGAACTTTTCACTCGCTGATTTGCAAAACATGACAGGAAATTTCAGCCAAGGTCCGTAACACTCTCCATTAACTATGAAAGATAGGGGTGACAATCACATCAAGCTGAACAATTAAACCGACCCAAACTTACTCTTTAGGTTAGATCAAATCAGTGTTTTATTTAAAAAAATCAATGTGAACCCAATTCAATTTTGAGTCGAATTTTGTTCGGATCGAATATACTATCTAATTAGATTCAAATCCAATCTTATACGAACTGACTCATTGTATCAGGTCGGTTAACAGATTGAATCAAACATTTGTGAAGAAATAATTGAATTTTAGTTAGTTTAAGTTGATACCCCGTGAGTTTGAATATTACCAAACCGAATATGAACCTGAACCGAAATCAATCTAAAATTTTGGGTTGGATTTAAATCAGATCGATCATTCAGTTGGTTTCAAATTTTATTTTATTTTCTTTCAAAACTCGACCCAAACCTACGAGTGTCACCCCTACTAAAAGACAACTCTTCTAATCATTCAATCTAATCTTTTGATCCTTTTGTGCCTGCTTTGAAAGATAATAATATTGTCCTCGAGTCGAAGGTGATATTTCTTTTTTTTTTTTACAGAGAATCTAATTGGAAAGGGTGGGTATGCTGATGTTTACAAGGGCTGTTTGGAAGATGGACAGCTTGTAGCTGTGAAGCGCCTCACGAAAGGCACACTAGATGAGAGAACTGCAGGATTTCTCTCCGAGCTCGGGATTATAGCTCACATTGATCATCCTAATACGGCAAAGTTAATTGGTTCTGGAATCGAAGGAGGGATGCATTTAGTCTTCAAGTTGTCTCAGAATGGGAGTTTAGGATCCTTCCTTCATGGTTAGTTTCTCTAGCCTTCAACAATCGTTTTTCATGTCTTTTTTCACCGGATTTCGATAGTGTTTCTATTCGTTGTTTCTAGGTCTGAACAGGCATAAATTAGATTGGAGTAAGCGATACAAAATTGCTTTGGGGACTGCAGATGGTCTCCTCTATCTTCACGAGAACTGTCAACGGCGTATTATACATCGAGATATCAAAGCCGATAATGTTCTTCTTACTGAAGATTTCGAGGCTCAGGTCTTCTCACACTTTCGGTTTTAATATCGCAGAAGTATTACATCGTTTGTTTTTTCTAGTGCTTGTTTTTTACAGTTGGATTTGAAAAACTTTAAATGCAATACGAACAATAAGTTAGAGCATCATGTGGCAAAGGGGATACGCCCGATGGATGGAAAATTGAGAAATTAACCGGGCTAAATTGATATAGTTATTTTCATACTGGGAAAGTTCTGCTGGTTAGAAAGAGGCTAATTAGCTAAATATGAGGCATGAAGTGGAGGCTTGTTAAGTATTTTTGAATTTCATTTTTAGAAAGATTAGAAATAAGATTTTGGGTCTGTAAATTTCTCAGCATGTAGTTAGTTTAAAAAGTATTTCCATGTTTTAACATTGTTGCTAGATTCATAATTAGAATTATAATGTAATGGATATAACCGAGCCTTATATTCTAGTTTGGTCCTCTATGGAAAGAACTTATAATCATTGAATTAAAAGTACATGATCCAAACCCATTCACATTTAAGGCTGCATTTTCATGTTTCACTATATGCTTAGACAACTCCTGTGGTCCAAAAGTTTGCATAATTGATCAATTTGCGTTCGCAAAAGTTTGCATAATTGATCAATTTGCGTTTGCCATGATCGGTTTTGTGTCTATTTTACTCAGATTTGCGATTTCGGGCTTGCAAAGTGGCTTCCCAAGCAGTGGACTCACTATAATGTATCCAAATTCGAGGGCACTTTCGGGTCGGTCAACAAAACATTTTCAGCTTAAGTTCATTTATTGTATTACAATTTAATCTAGACAAATTGGCTTTCCTCGTTTCAGATATTTCGCTCCTGAATATTTCATGCATGGAATTGTGGATGAGAAAACAGACATCTATTCTTTCGGAGTTTTACTCTTGGAACTTATCACTGGCCGGCCAGCGCTGGATGATCACCAACAAAGCCTTGTGATTTGGGTGAATGAAACTATCCACTGCGGATATATCGTTTTTTCATCATTTATTTGTGATATTTGTTTTTTATTTGTGATTCAGGCTAAGCCATTGTTGGATAAGAAGGATTATGCCATGCTCGTTGATCCTTCGCTCGGCGAGAGTTACAACCATGATGAAATGGAGCAACTAGCTTTTACGGCTTCTTTGTGCTTGGAGCAGTCACCCGTCCTTCGTCCATGCATGAGTCAGGCAAGTACTGCTTTTCATACCGAAATCATATTCAATCACTGATTGATTGGTGGAATTAATATTTTTTTTTATTGTTATATCGATTAGTAGGTAACAAATAAGCGTCATGTTAAGTGACAAGGAATTATCGATATCTGTTTATGAAAATTATGACGGGTAATGCTGGGTTATTGTACAAACTGACTTGTTAATCTGTGATGAATCTGGTTAAAATGCATTTAATATATTATAATTAAAATAATTATTTATATTATTTATTATACTAATTATAATTCGATACGTCAACGTATATGATAAGAAGGTATGAAAAGAAGATAAACCGAACATTACTCAATTATGAAACTAAGCTTGACAAGATTCTTTCCGGACTTAGATTTATGAATTTGTTTTCAAAAACAGTTTTTGAAACGTTTCTCAATGCAGGTAGTGGTTCTTTTAAGAGGCGATAAGTTGCTATTAGAATGCACGAAAGCACGGGCCAGAGCGACATTGCAGCGAACATACTCGGAAGAGCTTTTAGACGCTCGAGAATACAACAAAACGAAATATTTCAGCGATCTCGACAAACACAAGCGGCTTGCTTTGGGTTCTTGAGTCATCCAACAATGGTGTGATTCTATTACTCTTTGTTTCTTCTTAGCCATGGTGGTTTTGCCCTTCAAAATTGGGTTGTGTATGACTAATGTAAGAATGAAATCTTTGGTTGGCTATCTTTCTCATCTCTCATCCACACGATAAATGATTAATCGAATGGTTTGGTGGCTAACTGTTTTTGTTTTGTCAAAGGTTGTCACTTGTCGATGAGAAGAAACATCGTCTCTTGTTGTTCCTCGAACATTTTGCATCGTAATGTTTCTTGAATTGATTTCCTTGAGCCAATTTTTTTAGTATTCATCAATAACATTGAAAAAAGAAATTGATATGATTCACATCTAGGGAAAATAAAACGACCAAGAACATGATAGTAAAATAAAAATACGATATATTGAACAATAAACGAACATACAAAATAAAAAGTAATTCGAAGAGTTTTTCTTTTCCAAAAAGCACATAACTTTATAGGATCATAATTTTGTGTTCGGTGATCTGTTTGGAAGAAATTTATTTTAATTTCGTCTATTTATCATCTGAAGAACGAATCAACCTATAATAACTGAGCAGTCCATTGTGNATTTAAATATCCTATTTCTCTCTCGCAATCCCATTCATTCCGTTTGCAGTTACTCACCTCCCAACCATAAAAGCCTTGTAAAGCCCTAACCCTCAAACTCCAATCCTCATCTCCGCCCCTCAAAAATGGCGAAGAAGAAGCTCTCAAATCTGCCCAAGCAGTCTAACGGAGAAGTAGCTCATACGCACCGAGAGAAAGAGGCTGACTACCAGTCCAGTGCCGTTGCGGTTGATGTTTCGGATGAGAATGGGAAGCTTCAGAATCTGAAACTACTCAACAATTTTCTGGTGAAGGAGACCTCTGATTGCAGGAAGAAGGTTGAGACTCTGGTTAAGGACAAAATGACTTTAGAAATGGAGTTGATTAGGAATGGGCTGGAGAAGGAGGCAATGGAGATAGAGTTGACGGGTGCGAGTGACCACATTTTAGCGTTAGAGTTAGAGAAATGCATTGTTTTTGCTGTTATGGAAACTCGTATCGGTGAGTTGAGTGCTGGATTAGGAGATTTGGTGAGAGAGAAAGCTGGCGTTGAGGAGATGAAGAGAGAGAAAGACGTGGTTGTAGGGATATTGAGTAAGAAAGTAGATGACCTTCACGATGTGATTGAAGATGAGAGAGCTGTGGTGAGGAAGGTGGCGAGTGAAAGAGATGCTGCAAAGAGTGAATTGCACGATGTTTCAGAGAGAAATATAGAGTTGAGGAAGAAATTAGATGGGATGGAGAATAACGAGAGAACGATGATGGAAGAATTTGAGAAATTAAGACTTCATTGCAATAGTGTTGAGTCCAAAGATGAAGAGCATCTAACTACACTTGATGAAACGAGGAGAGAATTTGTTGTAGTTAAGAAGAAATTGACTGAGTCAGAAGAGAAGATAGCAAATCTAGAGAGTAAGACTCAAGAAATGGCGAAGGAGAAGGAAGAGAAAGAACTTGAGAAAGGTTGGCTTGGGTTGACGATTGAAGAGTTGAAAAGAAATCTAAAGCAATCGAACTCGACTCTGATAAATCTAGCCGGAGAAAAGAAAGTATCAAACTCGACCATTTCGGAGTTGGAGAAGAATTTAGACGAGGCATTGACGAATAAAACTGACATGGCTATGGAGATTAAGAAGTTGGCAGGGGAGCTGAAGGAGGAGAAAGTGATCAACCAGATGTTGATAGATAAACGTGATTCACTTGAACAAGATTTGATCTTGACTGGAGAGCAATCAAAGCTCGCAGGATATGAGATCGAGAACTTGATTCGAGAAAAGAAGGAGATGGAGGAGGAAAAAGTTAAGAGAGAGACATCGATTGTGGGCTTGCAAAGAAAATTGGATGAACTGAACATTGAGATTGTTGCATTGGAAGATAAATGCAGGGTTGAGGAAGAAAAGAACAAGCAATTACTAGCCAAGGTCAACCATAGCAGCTTTGCTTTAGACAGATCGATGCTCGAAAAAGAAAACGCTGAGAAGGGTCTGAATTTTGAGAGAATGGAAGCAGAAACTTTAAGATTAAAACTTTCTGGCATGGAGAAAATGGTGGAAGAATGTGAGAGAAAGTTGAAGCAGATGAGGAGACAACAAGAAGACCAACTTAAGACAATAAAAAGGCTGGAAATCCAGCTTAAAGCTCTAGAGAAGGATAAAGGGTTGGCAGAGAAGAAGCTTTCAGAAGCTCACATCACCATTGATGAATTTAAAGAGAAGCTTAAATCAGCTGGGACAAATTCAGAGATTGCGTTAGCAATGGTACAGAAAACTGTGAAATTGGTCTGTAATTCAAAGAAAAACAAGGAAGAGGTGGAAATCAATGGCCAAAACCCAGAGAATGAAATCAATCCGTTTGTTGCCGAGTTAATTGCCATAAAAAACGCTTTCAAAAACAAGGAGAAAATGGTGGAAGAACTGAAAATACAACTCGAGACAGCGCTAGCAAATCATCAGAAGAGGACGAGCTTCTTCACACTGTTGACAACTGCAACAACAATTTTTGCTTTACTCTCTGCAGTTTATGTTACCATAGGACGTTGATTATATTTGGTTCCACTTCCGTTGCTATGATCATCTCTTCAAGGTCTGGTTAAGTCACCCAAGTATAATAATTCCGTGCTTTAAGAGCTTCTGATCAATGGCAATGGATCATAGTTTCCTGAGATTGCTGTATCTTTACCTTTTTGGGCAGGTCAGGGATTGGAAAGATGGGCTGCCACTTGCCAGTGAAGATTCAACGTAGAACAAATAGTAAGTAATAAATGTTTTACAGCTTCAATCTCTGGGTTAATTCATTGTTTGAAAACTCCATTGAAATGGCTTGGCAGGTCAGGCTTTCCAGTCTACGAGCTCAGCGTCAGCCTGGCTTCCACCATCAACATTTTAGCAAGAGCTTCTTTCCAGCTGAGTAAGTGTTTCACTCTTGAGTAGTTAATCTGAAGGTAGATTCAGGAATTTGCATCCATGAATTCATCATTTGAAAACTAAAGTTGCTTCAACATTTTGGTGTTATGACATGTCTTTCTCCTTCAAATTTGTAGAAATGGCTTGCATTCTTACTTTCCAACTTTGAG